>JARBEQ010229595.1:0-19818 GCA_030265355.1 Tritonia tetraquetra
CCTGTTTGGTATAGCCCTCAAAGTCATTAGATCACTCAAGCCTCTCCACCACAACAAGGTGTGCCATAAAGGAGAGGATAAACTTATTATTGAATGGCGAAAATCTTCGAAGCCGAAACTGCACTGTGCATAGAAACGGATCGATCACATGGTTTTATCGAACCAATGGTTTACCAGTATAAAGCTTCCAATATGGTGGACTGTTTATATCGTAATTTTCTTTTCAGTACACAAGGTAAATAATGAATGCTACACAGATGCCATAATATCGGGTGGCGCCACTGAAGACATAAAAAAGCCAAGCATAATGGATGTGAAAGGACCAGAGGAGCCGCCAAGGCCGCAGCTTTCGATCAAGAGCAATGACGAAGACATTCTTAGGGAAGTGGTAAGTAAAGTACACAATACACAGGTTGGCCTAAGTGAAGTCCCTACCCATCCACCTGTTATTATGTTGTTGTTAGTTATGTATGTATTATGCCCCCACTGTGCGAGATATACTGGATATGTGGATGGGAAGGCACTAACAGGCCACCATGTATGATGAAAGTTTGTTTATAGTATACTAATACTGATAATAGTGATAAGGTCCAGACAGTGAAACTAAAACTGACAGGACATGCATCACCATCTAAAGAGATGTTGCTGATAGGTAAACAGTAAATCAGACATATCCATGAAATTCCCTCTATGTGACTATTAGGCCTAATATTGTTTTCCAGTTATTTACATATCTTTATTCTTAGTTTAGTTTAGTCAACTTGTATTCAAATTGTTTCTTTTCAGTGTCTCAACAATGGTATTTCATACAAAAAAATCATTGATGAAGGACCTCAACTCCCTGTGTTGGAGATGTTTTTCTCTGGTTTTCCACGATTGATTGGATTACAATATTTCCCTAATCTCACCACACTTACTGTGATAGGACAGACAGTGAGTCGTATGGAAGGACTGGCAGCTTTACCTGAACTTCAACAACTTTGGGTCGCAGAATGCCAAATTACAGTAAGTGAAAGTGGACAGAAAGCACTTTTTTTTTTCGCAATAAATTTTGGTTCTTCAAATTAGTATATCCTCATGTTAATTGGTTGAACAGCTTTTATCGTCTAATTTTCTAAGCAGCATCAATCAGCGAATGAAAGAACAGTTGTAATATTCACAACTGATAGTTGTGTGGCAGCAGCAGTAACAATTGTAGTGGTCATAACATCTACTTTCTTTCTTTATCATTTCCTGGTTTAGCTTTTGGTGTCAGGTTTATATATACTGAATAAACTTCCTCTAATCCTCTCTATCCTCTCTTTTCTTTGCATCAACTAAAGTTGTTTCTCTTCTCTTTACAATATCAGAGATCACTTCTGTCCACCTTTTCCTAGGTCTACCTTGTGGTTTATTACTATAGCTCTACACTCAAATATCATTTTTGGGATTCTCTGCTAGTTCATTCTGTTTATATGCCCAAACCATCTTAATTGATTCACTTCTATTTTCTGTTTTAAATTGTCTGTTTTAACTTCTTCTCTAATCCGCTTTCCTTATTTTGTCTCTCATCTAGCTGATCTTCTCAGGAATTCAATTTCTGTTGCCTGTTATTTACTTTTATCTAACAGTTGATGTTATCATTACACCTAAGCTTTTATAACTATCAACCTGTTCCAAATTCTCACCATCTAGTCTCACTGTATGATCTTTGGGTTCTCTGTTTATAACCTTAGTCTTGGTCTTTTTTGAGTTTATGGTCATTCCTCTATTTTTTAATTCCTTGTTTAATAACCCTTTGTTATACTCAAGATCTTGCTGTGATTTGCCAAAACATGAAAGATCATCTGCAAATGATAGCATTGATACTTTTACTGCTATCATCCGTCATGGTTTACGCTGCCTAGAAATTGAATCCATTAAAGGGATAAAGAATACACCCCTGTCTTACTACAATATCTCTTTTGAAACTGATTGACCTTCACATTGGGGGTTATCTTATTTTATTGTTTCTACAGTTGACTCTGGTTAATCGCAATCTGGTTAATCCCAAATGTCACTTAATTGCAACTTTTCCCAAGAAACAAAATTAATTCTATATAAAAGTCATGGTTAATCGCAGCTCGCTCCGTGATACCTTGCCTCACATTTTGGTCGGATTTTTTCTGCTTTCCCACTTTGCTAAATGATGGTCGCATGTGATTAGCTAACAAGGGTAATGATACAATAGCCTTACACTGATTGTGGGTCTAGCAGACAGAAACAGCCACCTTTTTCGATCATTAAGCCCCACCCCTAGCCCACACACATTGTCTGGACAGTCCAGCACAAACAGTTGCATCATCTCATCACTGGAGATATGAGTCATGGCTCATATACTTTTGTAACTGACTATTGGATCATCTCTGATTTCATCTGCACCTGATGCCTTGTCTATTTTGATTTTCCTTTGGCATTGATAAGTTCAATCAATCATTTTTATATCATGGTCATCTAAGTCTTCTTCTGTTGGTGGATTATCATTGATGCTACTGTTAAGGTAATCACAACTATCATCATGTGTATTACCATAATCTTTCCATGTTTCTACGATTTTATCCTCATTTTTTATGGTCTCTCCCTTTGCATTTAAATTTGTTTTATGGGACATGAATTACCTGTTCTAGTTTGTTTTATTGGACCCCAAAAAAGCATCTGATTTTTAAAAAAGTTGTTTTCTAGATTTTCCCCAAATTGTTCCCATTGATATTGTTTAGATTTCCTTACCTCATCTCTAGCAGCAGTTCTTTTTATTCCATAGCTTTCCATGTCCTCTCTACTTTTACTGGCTAGATCTTCCATGCATCTGTCTTCTCTTGACCTAAATTTTTACCTCATCATTCCGCCAAGCTGTTCTCTTCTTTTGCCCTCCTATTTTCTTCCTACCTTATACTTAATTTGCACCATCTTTGATTGCCTCCTTGTACTTTGACCGTGTCATTTCTACTCCATCTAGATTTCATCTGACATCTGCCTTTTTGTTAGTTTTGTTTTAACCATATATGTGATGTTTCTGTGATGAAGGAGGGGGGCGAATATACACAGGATGACTA
Organism: Tritonia tetraquetra; assembly: GCA_030265355.1. Classification (NCBI taxonomy): domain Eukaryota; kingdom Metazoa; phylum Mollusca; class Gastropoda; order Nudibranchia; family Tritoniidae; genus Tritonia; species Tritonia tetraquetra. Next base: position 3,072 of record JARBEQ010229595.1, read on the forward strand.
TAGTATCCATAAGAACAAAGACATGTTCAACAGGTTCTTCATTGACATCGATATTCATGACAACACAGTACAGTAACATTTACATCAGAAACAGTCATAGAGTTTATACTTTGCACATCACTATTTAATTTGGATTGTCATATTTGTCGATGATGAAAAAATAACAGTGAAAACCATGTGAATAAAGAATATCTGAACAACATGTGCAACAAACCAATGCAGTCAAAACAATGCACACAATGTAGTCAAAACAACACGCTGAAAAGAGTGTAAACGGGTTTGTTGATGGGTTGTCACGTGCAAAGATTGATTGTCCCAGATTTTCCACCATGGACACTAATTTGAGACTCGTTTCCTATGCATGGTCTATGGTAGCAGTAGTAGTATTAGTGGTAGCAGTAGTAGTAGTTTTTTGTTGTTGTCAGCATGTGACCGATGTGCAAGAGAAATAAGTATCATTGCTTAGAACCTAGAAGGGAACATCAGTGTATCTTCTGTTATATGAAATAAGCATGGATATCATTTTTGTTTCAGAAAATTGAAGGACTTGAGAAGAATATGTCCTTGACTAACTTATACCTTTACGGCAACCAAATCACTGTCATAGAAAATGTTCAACATTTAAAGAATGTCAAGGTCTTGTGGCTCAACAATAACTTGATTAAAAACATAGAGGTAAGAATTCTTGGTTCTTGTTTGTGTGGGAAGTATTTTTCTGTCATCTATGTTTTTTTAATTTTATTGATAGTGTGTGGAATTCTTATTATAGTATACTTGTAAAGTTTTATTTTTCAATTTGTGTTATCTTTGTTTTTATTGTTTTGACAAAAATCACAATGATGTTAGTAAGAAATGGAAAAACAAAAAAAGAAAGGACAAGGAGGAATTGAAGGCAGAAGGTTAAGAGGAGGAAGAAATCATTATAAGAATGTTTTTCTTTTTTTCTCTCTCTCTCTTCACATCAGAATTTGACATCATTATCAAATCTTAAGGAGCTAAATTTGGCAGAAAACAAGATTGAAAAAATAGGTGAGGTAATTTATGAAATTGAGGTAACCATTCTTTTGTTCTCTATTCATCATTAGTTGTGAATTTTTTTTCGGGTTGAAAGCCCATAGCTGTTACTTTGTTTTATTTTGTGTTAGACAAATATTATTTCATCATTTAGCCTGCCATTGAAAAGACCAACCTATTTAGAGATGTGTATATTGTTACTGATGTTTGATTTTATACAAAGTGTTACTAAATATTGAAATGTAAATTGGGACTCAAATGATATTTAGCAATTAATTGTCAATTCATGTATTTTTATGAAAGGGATATTCGCCTTATATGGCAAAATCTGCTCAGTTTTCCTATAGCTGAGGGGTTTACCACCAAGGCAACAGTCAATATTGTTATGGCCAAAACTTGGGCAACACATAAAAATGTGATGCTCATTGTGCCATTCAAGGTTCGGGGTACAGTGGGCTGATCACCTGCTTACCATATCTACCTGATCCAGAGTTTTTCCAGCACTGTGTTCAGCAATGCCGGACATGGAGCTGGCTGCAACACTCCTCTGGGGTATTATGCCGTATGGATAACAAAACAAGACAAAGCAATGAAAGGGTATTAAGGACACAGTCTAAGGACAATACTAACAATAGATGAATGTTTAGTTTTGGACCCAAATTTTCCTTTAAGACAAATGTATCTCAATCTAAAAAAATGGACAAAAGAACTAAATTATCAATCATTTTATTTGGCATTTAATGTGGTTTGTTGAACATATACTCTTTCATTACTCTTTTATCCACAAGCTTCAATCAACTTGCCTACCATTTTATGATGTGTTGCTCTGTTAGAGAGCATTTTGTTCACAAAGAAGACTTTAGAAACAATAAAGTTCATAGAAAACCTGACACCGAGAGGTAAACCAGGAAATGATAAAGAAAGAAAGATTATAGAAGCAACTTTATCTTAAACATGTGACCTATACATATTTCTAACTTTCCTTTTTAAAGAAAATGCTCTGATCACCTTTTATGATTTCTAATTTATGTTTCATAGGAAATGCCCTGATTGCCAATGCTCAGTTAGAGGACTTAAACTTATCAGGTAACCCTCTGTGGTCATTAAGAGACTTGACTTACCTTGTTCGACTCAACCAGCTAACTCGCTTAAGTCTAAAGGACCCTCTTTATCAAGCCAGCCCAGTCAGTCAGTTGTGTAACTATTGTACTCACATGATGTATCACCTGCCGAGAGTTGCATTCTTGGATACACTTGATGTCAGTTCAAAACCTCTAATTGAACTTGCTGAGGTAAATGAATTGACTGATAGTACTTGAATAGTTGTTTGTCTATTTTGTTATTTGAATAAATGTATATGATATAGATCGTACAAATACTTTTTTAAACAACTAAAAATTTGTCATTGTAAATTATTGTTTTATTTTTTCCTATTTGTCCAGCTTTAACATGTCAGGTCCATCCTGTATCCAACTATGAAAAATACATTTTTCACACGTCAAAAGCAAAATACAATTCTGTGGATCATATTACTTGACATGCAAGAGATCAACAAGTCTTATTCCACTTTTATAGAATTTAAACTAAAGTTACCAGCTGCTTGTCTCATAAGAACCGTCAGTTTCATGAAGAGAAAAAAAAGATTGTTTCAAAATTGTGTTGCTAAACTTCTATCTGCTTGCTGTATTTTGTATGCAGATTTTTTGTTTATTACATCTGTGTGAAAATGATGTCTCATGTTCCAAAAATCTCATATTGTCCTTTCCTTTTTTTATATTATCCATTGTTATGGAAACATGGATTTGAATTTTATTCATCATCTTATCTTTCCATCAGAGCACTGTGAACAAGAAGAAAATGTTTTACAATATGAGAGCCAAAACAATTCGCCGCAATATGTCTGAGTTGCTTTCAAATATATCTACCTTGAAGCAAGAACTCACACAAAAGCCTTCATGTAAACTCAAGCTCCTTAACTTTGTTATCAAAGAGGTGAATAGTTTCAATCTTCTTCTTCTTATGTCATTTAGAGCTTTTAAGGCTGGTAGGGCCGGCTTAACCCGGTTTTGGTAGCGTGAAGTGGACAAGTGACAATTTGTCACTTTCTGGATAGGACGCTGGTCTATCGCAGAATACTTTCCCAAGACTCGTTTGAGAATTGGTACCCATTTCTACACCTGGGTTGAGTGAGGCAAACAGAGTAAAGTTTCTTGCCCAAAGAAAAAACGAAGTGCCTGAAGCTGGACTCGAACACACGACCCTCGCCATGAAAGTCTGTAGTCTAGACCACTCGGCCACCTCGCCTCCCATTTTCAAATCTAAAGATGTTTTATTATTGTTATTTCATTCTTGGTGGAATTGTATGTACTTATCACAGATTTATTATATAATTTTGAATAAACTGTAATTTATTGATAACTATTTAGTATGTTTATTCAAACACCATGATTTGGGGCAGCCCTATCCACCTGAATGGCACGCATGACACCCATATTCTGGATGCAGGCACCATGATAGATACAAATGGTTGAATAGAGAGCTGGAAATGCTGTGGATACAAATGGCTGAATAGAGAGCTGGAAATGCTGTGGATACAAATGGCTGAATATAGAGCTGGAAATGTTGTGGATACAAATGGCTGAATATAGAGCTGTAAATGCTGTGGAAAAGGGGATTCGGTTAGCAACACACGCCAGAGATAACAACCTAAACTCCACTAACTAAGGTATCCGCCACAGTCGGCAAAAGCAGTTTTCTTCTCTATGGTTGTTTTTCTGGCATTTTCACATTTTCCTACCTTTTGGATTATGAATGGAAGGAAATAGTGTAAACAGGAACACCTGTTAGAAAATTGTGTACAGAGTCTCACACTGCTTGAAGACTATTCGTTATTGTTTTCCTCACCGTTGATATCACTGGTATTCTGTTACCATTTCCCAGATGGAACGAGAGGGAGAAGGAGAGACAGAGAAAGACTTGTATGATAGTGACCCTGAGAGTGAAAGAGATGTCAAGGTAGTATCATTGGAAATTTTTTAAAAGTTTTTGTAGAGTTGTCTTTTGTTTAATTAATCTTTTAGATTTTTATAAACTTTTTTTTTTAATAACAGTAATTGTTTTGCAATAGGACAAAGCAATAGAAACAATTTTATAACCAACTCTTCCTGTATGTCAACTTAGCTTACATTGCATTTCTTTATGAATTGATTTTGTTGATAAATACATGATCTGTAAAGTAAATCTGTAGAGTATCTTATTGCTTAATTTTGACGTGACCCAAGCTGTTAATAAAATTAAGCTAATGACTTAACTCCAATTTTGGTCTTTTTTGCTTTTTAACTATTAAATTGTATGTCACAAATATTGATACAGAGCTTTGATTTTCTTTATCTATTCATGATCAGCCTGTTTTAGAAGTGGAGAAGAAAAAAAGAATGAAACAATTGTTTAAAAAATAAAACCTTGGTACTAAATAGATTATTGAAGTGAAAAATTATGTCATGACATGGATATCATTTGATACCTTTTTATATAAAGATGTGAACCCTTTTTTTTCAGATCTCTAAGCCAAAGAAAAGTCAATTTCAGACTAAATTAGAGACATTGATATTAAAAAGAAAACGCTGGGAAACAAAAGCAAATGAGTGAGTAATGAAAAGTATTGTTGATCTATTTTCAAGAATAATGGGGCACACCGTCCAAAACTGACCACTCAGCAATTTTTTAATCTGCTAAAATAATTGGCTATGACGCTGTAGGTATGTGGGATAAGAATGCATTTGGGTGCATTATCACAAGTGCAATTCATTAGAGCCTCATTTCTAAAAAGCTATATTGCAGACGGATGTAGTTTTAAAATTGCTGGATACTATTCAACCATTACTATAGTCTGAGAAGTTTCCATGTGTTTATGCTTGTTCTTTATAGATAATATTTCTGCATCAAAGTGTATGCTCATTCTTGGAAACTTTGATGGGAGTGTGGTGTGAAAGTTAATTCATTACCTGAATCAAAACATGCCTAGAATTATAGAACCTTCCAGCTTTTATCAATAGCTGAGGGGGTACCCACAAGGGCTACAGTAATTTATTTATTGGCCTGTCTTCAATTGATACTGCTCAGTGTATTGCTCATGGTGCCAGTAAAGAGTTGTGGACACAGTGAGATGATCACCTACTTGTCTGAAACTCTCTGATCCAAAGAGTTTCCAGCTCTGTGTTCAGTCATGCTTGGTGGTCGGGGTGCCTGCATATATGACGGGTATCTTGTGTGCCTGTCATGGCTGAACATAGGGCTGGCCCCAACACTACTCTGCGGTATTGGACTCGATCAAACAAAACTTGAATCAAAATCAGTGTGGCTTGAAATAAATTGGTGGATAAATCCTTAAAGGTTGTTGGGTTGTATTCAAACTAACAGATTGAAGGCGATAAGCACCGTTTTGTTGTAATTACATCGTATTTGTGGTAAGACACAAATGTATCATATTCTTCTGTGGTCTTATTCTAAGTCTAAATTGTTTTTGTTGCTTACCCAAAGTTGTTTGCATAACTACAAGGAGAGTTGTGTTGAACAATTGTTACAGTTACATTCTATTTTTAAAGTGGCCGATATGTTGTTATTTGTTTACTTTTAAATGATAATCCAATTTCTTTTTCATTTTTTATTCAGTTTCCAAATTGACATTTCAAGACCTGATAATGGAACATTCATACAAAATATATCAAAACAATTTAAGAAAACTTTGCAGAATATGTGCTATTGTTTCTTTGACAACTGCTTTTAAATGTACCACTTTTTTTATTCAATTTGAACACAGGATTGAGAGTTTTGCAAAAGCCTCAGAAAAGAGAGTACGACTATTGGCAGACTTAATGGTCAATCGACTTCTCATAGAATTGGAAACTGGAGGGAATGTTCGATTTGAGGATGGACAGTCAACAGATCTTTGGTAACAGTTTAATAATTTTTTTTACTCAGTGGCAAGAAAATTTAATGGAGAGCATTCATAGAAGAAGAATTCTAAGAATTGTGTAGATATCCCTGTAGCCTGAGCACTTGTTATGGAGGAAAAAAACATGTCCTTTTTGCTTCTGTATATTCAGAAAAATTTCATTTTGATTTCACAATATTACAAGATATTTGAAAGTTGTATGGATAGTGCAAGATCTTGTTTATTATTACGGTACGTTTTCCAACCCAAAATGTCCAAAGGAGGTCTGATTTTTTAAATTTCCTGGTTTTATTTCTTTAGGTTCACATCTTGCCATGACTTGGTGCTGTCTAGATTCTGTGCTTATGATTATCAAAACTTTGGTGTCGTGGGCATCAAGATTAATCGTATTGTCCGCATCCATAATCGTATGTTACGGACTCGCTTTGACAAGTCTATTGTTCAGCTGACGGAGAGCAGCAAGGGAGAATATTACCCAGGGGTGAAGTATGTTTATTTTTTAAATATTCATTGAAAAGATGAAGGCACTAGAAATTATACAGTAGTATATAAGAATGTCTAGTTATCAATTTAAGATTATAAATTATGCAAATATATTCATATTCACTTTATGTTATCTTGAATTATTTTTCTTCTGTCCACTATTTTGAGTGAAAACTGGTATTATCTGGTATCATCAGATTTGTTTTGGCACCTTTCTGATAATTACTGTTCAGTAAATGGCTTAAAGTGCCAATATAGGGTTATGTTTTAGTGAGTTGATCACATGCTTGACTCAGGTTAATTTTTACACAATCTACATCAAAACTATCCTTTCTTTTTTTCTTTAATTATATAAGAAAGATTTGAATTAGAAAAATAATACATCATTTCAAAATTTGATATTGGTACATCAGCCATTATGCCATAGCCAGTCAGTATTGAATATTCAACTTGTTGTATGGTCTTTAATGGCAGAAATACTGCCTATAAGAAATCCCTGGAGTACTTGTTCTGGACCTGTGATCCTGAGATGTCTGGAGGAAATAATGAATGCTCTCGCATTCCAGAAGAAGGTTTTTTAGATGCAGAGACTTACGCTGTAAGTGTATTTTTGTAACTTTCAAAAGATTTTGTTCCAATTCAACTACCTCTAAACTAAATATTTAAATGTTTAGTTTAAAATGAATAACTCTTTAGGTGCTTTTATCTATCTATTGTTATCTTGTTATCTTGATCTTTATGTAGCAGTAAGTTGTTTTTCTTAAGATTACAAAACATAGTAGCTATAGATTAATTGTTTAATGAGATTTAAAAGTGATCAAATTGCAGGAAGATTTTTAATGCATTATAGATGTGTACTCCACATAGATCATTTTGTACTATGATGGAATGAATCTTGATTGACACCAATTTTATGATTTTCACTCCTTTGATCTCTTTCCTTCTCGCTCTCCCTCTCTCTCTCTCTCTCTATCTCTCTCTCTCTCTCTCTCTCTATCTATGCATCCCTCTCATCCCTGTTATTCGCTGTACAAAATGACTTGCAGAAGCTGGGTCGAGATGCAGCAGTGCCTCTAAGCAACAGTATCATTCTTGCAGACAGGAAGAGAATCAACCATTGTATCAAGTCCAACAGGGAAAAGGAGGAAATTGATAATTGTCCATTTAGATATGGTAAGACACATATACTGCCTCATGTGGCAAAGTCTGCTCAGTCTTTTTCTACCTGAGGAGATTACCACTAAGGCAACAGTAAATATTGTTATGGCCTAAAAATGTGATGCTCTTTGTGTCATTCAAGGTTTGAGTACAGTGAGCTGATCCACAGTTTTTCCAGCACTGTTCAGCAATGCTGAATCTAGGGTTAGGCACAACACTTTTTGGCAGTAACATGAGCGTTGGATAATGAAACAAAGACAAATTAGAATGCAATGTCATGTTGTTGTTGGTTTTTTTAAATTGTTCATTTTGTGATCAATCTGTGATTGCTGGTTTTATTTGTAGGTGATCCTTAACCCATTCATTTCCAGCTCCTGTTCAAATTCACTGTACTCAATTCCGGGGTAAGGTAAATAACTCTTTTTCCCCAAAACGCACTTTAAAAAAATATTTTTTGGGGGGCACTTAGAATCAATGAATAAGTGCCAAAAAATACCAGTGTACAGAAAAATGAATGAAATTTACAAAAATGTATAGTTTTATAGAGTTTACTGAATAAAATGGCAATGGTGTGCAAAAAAATTAAAACGTTGAAAAAATGATAAAAGGTGTTTTGTATCAGCGTTTACGCAGTCAATTTTCAGGTTTTGGTGGGCTTTCACTCTGGAATCGAATCATTAGTCTCTTGCCGCTGTACTGCATATCTATTAGTCTCAAGCACAAGGTTTTCCATCACTTCCTCCGTGAAAAATAATTTAAGAAACTCAATAGGACTACTATTCCCATCTAGCGAGCACAGAGGACCACTAAATTACGAAAATTCAACAAGTTGATCCGACACGGTAGTCAGCGACTCACTCTATTTGTGAAAATCACTCAATTCATCAATATCACAATCTGAAGGTTCAAATTCATCATTCAAATCATCTATTTCATCGTTCATGTCAATGTCCAACTCGTTTTCATCGTCCAAAAGCTCTTGATCCAGCAAAAAATTAAGAAACTGAAAGGCCATCATGGAAAATTTTATCAACACAAAGTAATCAGAAGAACGCTTGTATACAAAGGGCTATAGAAAGAAAACGAAACAAGCTAGCGTCGCATGGTTTTTAGCCCTGTGCACGGGAAACTCCAGTAACGTGACAGGCGGGCTAATACCGTAGGTCACAAGACTTAGCCGGTAATGCTAGACTGTCACATAGCCAACAGTCGATGTTGCATACAGGTGCATTGGGAACGAGGGGGGTATGTCACATACAGGCGCAGATATTTAGATCCTACTGGTTTTATTTCTAGGTGATCCTTAAAAGATTAAATGCATTTAGATCCTACATATTTAGGACAAGTTTTTGTTTTGCTGGGTTTTTAACAAATTATTTTTGCTGTTTTAGATATCACTAATTATTTTTTTACCATTTAGGTCAGCTGATTGTGGCCAAAACTCATTTTGGAAAAAGTGTGGCAGCATTAGATGACACATCGTGAGTTCTTGTTCTACTTTCATTTTCTATATTAGCATTATTTATTTATGTTATTAATAAAGATGAAAATATTTTAATTTGTCCATGAATCATGTGTCTCTTGCTTTAACTTAGTTGTAAATTTCATGTGAAGTAATGATAACTTTCTGTATGAACATTTAATATTATTAGACTCTCAATTAATAAAATATAAAGAAGGAAATAACAGTATAAGGATGTTTTCCCATCATATTTAGGCAATTTCACAGTGGGTTGATCACCTGCTTGGCTTAATATTTTGATCCACAGAAATCTAGCCTCCTAGTGCTGGCCCTACATGCTGTAATGGTAAAAGGGAACTGGATAAGAAAGAAAGATCTAGGCAATTAGGAGATATTATTGTTTTTCATACAAGGCGCCGGTGGTTGAAAGGATAGCGTAGTCAAACAACATAACATTCATTGTGATCATTGTTTGGATGGGGGACCACTGGAGTGCTGTGCCATTGGGTAAGGCACTTAACTGTGTTTACCTAACCCAACTCAGGTGTAATTGAGTACCCGGCCAAGGGCAGTGAACGATCTTGTCAGAATGGAAATGCTGAAGCACTTACTTAATATGTACCTTGCACTGTTATACTCCTTTATGGAGTTGAGAAGGTTACAAGACTGTTATGGTAAACTATATATTGTAAAACGCATAGAGCATGATGAACTTCTTGGATATGTGCTATGTAAATGCTATGTTTAACTTTACAAAATTGTATAAATGAACATCAGGTTTGTAAGTCAGCAAATTAGATATGTTCTTTGTTATTTGCTACCATTGATCGAAAACATCTAATAGGAAAAGGTCACTGAAAGGTTTATTTGATTTTAATGGTTTATTCCGCAGGGTCTCAAAAAAAGATTATCCAAAGATGGACTCTGTCTTCAGACCAAGGAAGAAGACTGAAGAAGTAAACGGTAAGAAATATTATTGTTGTGTATTTGGAAACCCCTCCTTGAAATGTTTTTACTCACAATGTGAATACTGCTAATAATTTTTTGTTAAAATTTTTTAATCTTTTGTTTTTATTATTTTATATACATGTGTATTTATTTTTAGAAGTAGATTTTGTATAGTTTTGGGGAGGTGGTTGTTAGGAGGATCATTTATGTTTTCCTGGATTTAATCTTTACCTTGATGATATTTCTATCTCAACATTTCATAAACAAACCAAGCTAAATTGCTTGGGTGACAAATTCTCTTCATTTTATTTACAGCTGAGTTTGATATAAAGGCCAATAAAACAAGGATAATTAAGCTATTTGTATCAATAATACGCATTGCAAAGGATTGTGGACACTGTGGACTGAACGCTTGCTTGTCTTAAATTCTGTGATTCATAGCTTATCTAGATTTGTGTTCTACTTTGTGTGATGTCTGTATTCAGATCTGGATCTTTTTGTTTTAGATTAGCGCTTGTTGCTTTGCAGGCCATCCAAAGTTCAATAAAGGGTAGGTCCCAACAGTTTTCGAATAACTGATTGAATATGATCAGACAAATAAATGAAAGTGCTGTGTAATATAATTGTTGTTGTGTCTCTCTGGTAACCAAAAGCAGGAGATGATGAGGGCTGTGAATGCAGTGCCCGGCAATGTGAATGGTATATCTTCAACAACAACCTTGTTCTCCCAGAATACATCATCGAGTTTGAATATGTCACCAGAGTGAGTCCGCTTGGTTTTTAGAGAAACTAATACTTTCTTTGGAAATACATAAAAAATGAATAGTTAAACCTTTCCCTCCTAATGTGTCCACAACCTAAACACCCTAATGCAGGCAAATGCGACTGTTCGACAGTGTAGTCTGTAGCACTGTGTTTCTTTCGTTCTCAATGTATGTGACTATTGAAATGCTAAACTGTATAAAAACTCTGAAGAGAGTGATATTGAAGTTGATTTCAAACCATTGTACAATGTTTTGGATGATTTGATGCACGCTAGTGGCAAAAGTGACAGTAGATCCGATGATGACGTCTTTTGTCAACTGGCCCACAATAAATCAATATCATATATTGTATAATGTAATGATTCTGTGAAGATTCTGCATTTTTTTGGTGGTGATTAACATCTGTGTTTTGTAGACACATTATTTTTTGTGATTTTTTTTAGCTCAGTCGCTTTTGTTGAAAAAGTGGAATTTAGAGTGACTTCCCTTTGTTGAGGAGAACACTGTAGTTTGGCCTTAAAATCTCTTAGGAGGGAAAGGGTTAAAAATGTCTTTGAATATTAGGCTACTATAAGCTGTAATTTTCATCCCCCTTTTATTTTCTGGTAATAACCAAAGACAAGTAAGTGTTCTCTGTATTCTTTACGTGGAAGACGGTCTACTCAGGATTTTTTGCTCTTTGTAGTTTTGTTTTGTTATCAAACACTTCATTATACCCCTAAGGAGTGTTGCGGCCAGCTTTAGGCCCAGCATTGCTGAACATAGTACTAAATCAGTTAGATAAGGCGGGCAGGTGATCAGCCCAATGTGCCCCAACCTCGAATGGCACAATGAGCATCACATCTTTAGGTGTTGCCCAAGTTTTGGCTAAACAATATTTACTGTTGCCTTGGTGGTAAACCCCTAAGCTATAGGAGAAAGGAGCAGATTTTGTCACATTACGCAAACTCTTTGTAGTGTGAAGAAAAAATTCACTTGTTTCAGCAACCTTATCGGAAATGTTTTGTTTGTAAGATATTGAGAAGCATATTCCCTAACTCTTAAATCTCTTTGGTGTGAGTTCAAAACGTACCTGGAATTTTTTTCTTTTTTTTCATTCATTTCTTGTTAAAAAAATTGTAGAAACATTAATTTTGTTTTGTTTTTTGTCTTTGATGTATTCTAGTTGAAATCTCATTGTCCATTCCAAAACCTGAATGAGGATTTGCTGAAGGAGCAACCCAAGAAAACAACCAAGCCTTCCCAACATACCTCAGTATCTACAGCAGAGGAAGAGGAGGACAGCGATGAAGACACTATCAAAATGAAACCAGAAATTAAATCTAGACCTCGGTAATTAATGACAATTTTACCTCTTATAGATATGAAGAATTGAAGTTAGTCTGCATACACTCACGGCGACTAAAACCAAGACTGACTACTGATAACCGGCGATAAATCTGTCACAGCTAATTAATGACCCTCGCGGGTAGCGGAGTAAGGGGAGGTAACAAGAATTGGCAAAAATATTCTTTGTGAGAGCAGCATTTATTACCCATTATGTACTCACAACTAAAAGTCAAGGGTCATTTTTTCCTCTGTGTATGGAATGTTCTACTTGTCTAAAACAATTAGGTTCTTTTGTGGTGATGGTTGATTAGTAAATAAAGTGTATGCAAATATTAAAAAATAGTAAGTAAAATGTAGTCGTTGAGTGTATTACCTTGAGTAAAATTCTTCTGACATCATTATGTCACTGTGCAATTTTTAAAAAATCAATCTACACATTAAACATTTTTCTACATTACTGTGGAAAAAAGTATAGTCCCAATGATACTATCGAAGTTATGCTTTCTAAAAGTTGAGTAATCTGAATTACAAGCAAATCGAAGCTCATGCATTTTCTCAAATAAATAGTTTGAAATTTATTTCTACTAGGAATGATTAATTTATTTATTCTTTAGGCTATGCCTGAGTAATACTAATCAAAATTAAATATCTTTACAGAAAACCATGGAACATTTTCTTGCAAATTACATTTACAAACTGAAAAACTTGTGCAGATTATGTGGTAAAAGGTGTTTGAAAGACAACAGAGTTGTAGGAAGGAAAAGATAATAAATGTGTCTGATTTCCAAAAAGATGTTCTTATTATATGTGTGGTGGTCAGGGAAAAGGGAGGAATTGAAGCAAAACATTTCATAAACAAACCAAACTAAATTGCTTGGGTGACAAATTCTCTTAATTTCATCTGAAAGTTTGATATAAAGGCCAGTAAAACAAGGTAACTAGTAGTGTTTTGTGAAAATAGCTCTCAAGCAATAAAAATGTGCACGCCAGAAATAAAGAGAGTACTTATAAAGTGCATACAAAGTTTTCATGCTCTATGCATGCTTTTCAATGTTTTGTTTACCCTGGGCAGGCCATTACACTTGCATTCTCAACTCCATGGGGAGTATATAATACGGGCTGCCTGTTACACACTTTAGCACTAGCATTCTGACAAGATTGTTTGCTGCTCTCAGCCAGGTACTCAGTTGCACCTGAGTCAAGTGAGGTAAGCTGAGTAAAGTGTCCTGGATGATCAGGACATGGTGATCCTCAGGATTCACCCATCCCACTACTAACCATGACCATTGTTGCTTGACTTGGCTGACTGGTTGTTATCTATTGTGCTATCAGCACCTTCACAGTTGTACACAGTTGTAAAAGACTTACATTCCTATGCTCTGTATTACAGCCTGGTGACGCTTACTGATGAATCCATTCTCCAAACTGCCAAAGTGGACATGTTGCATAAAGTTACAACCCTAAATCTTCATGGCAACGGTTTGACAAAACTACGTCATCTCCAGGCTCTGACCAATCTCAAGTCACTCACTGTCAGTTTTAATGAACTTACACGACTCGATGAATTGTCTAATATGGTAATTTGATTTTTGTAAAACTGTTGTTGCTTTTTTATAAAATTATCTTGTTATAGTTATCTTTCTTGTCCACCCACCTCATCTTTTTTTTTCAAGATACAGACTTCTCATTTGCTGTAGACAAAATTTCATGATTAGTCTTCCATTTTTCTTTTCATTTTTCAATTAGCGTCCTCATTTTCCAGTTTGTTTGTTGAAAAAAATAGATGAGGTGTGCAAACATAGGGGGTGGATGTCTCTCTGTTTTTATTTGAGATTCTATGATGTTTTGAAACACATTATTTTGGAGACAGTTTGAGTCAATGACTACTTGGTATTAATTGTTATCAAGGTCATCACTTCCATTCAATGATAAATTCATTTTTTTATGAGTCTTTCTTTATTTTACCTTTGGTGTTCAGGATGATCATTTCTTTTCTTTTTATTTGTTTCTTCCATGGCCTGCCTCATGGCTCACTTTTTATTGATTTACATGTAAAAGATTGATTTTAATTTTGTTCATTTTATTAACAACCCTTGACCATCTCTACTGATTTATTCCATTAATTATTGTAAATTATGTGTTCTAACGCCTCCTCTTGTCTACAAATCTCATTTCAGAAACTGACCTACCTTGATGCCAGTTTTAATAAGATTTACACTTTGGAGGGCATGAAGGTAAGCCAGAATTATCAATTTATAAAGATACTAAAGGTTATATATAAAGGAAGAAAGGAGGTCTTTTTTTTTATTAATCGTGTTCAGTGTATTACTCATGGTGCCAATGAAGAATGGTGGACAGTGGAATAATAACCCACGTTCCTGAAATCCTTGGGTCCATAGCATTTCCAGTTCTATGTTTGACTATGTACGTATTTGTTTTGTGCGCCAGTTGGGGTACAACATGGGGCTGGCCCCAACACTGCATTGCTGTATTAGTAGAGCTTGATCAAACAACAATGTGAAGTTTGGGTCGTGAAGCCCTTGATTACTAGCATCTTAACCAGGATTTTACAGCAAGCTCAAACAAATAAAGTATGGTGTTTATTTGTCTTTCAGTCTATATTTATTTTATGTTTAGGTGGTTTCTGAAATTTAATTATATTTAGATGCACATATATTCAACAAGCAGATAGATACAAACAACAAAGTCCCTGAGTGGGAAATATAAAGATGATTTGCTTTGAAAGCATCGTAATTATAACAGCACTGTGTGTTCATAGAATAATGATGTCATTTTACTCAATGAATGGAGAAGGCAGAAGTAAGAAATACTATGTTGAATGTCAATAAATAAGATTGGAAGAAACAAAGCATTTTCTATAAATCAACGGTCAATCCTACTACAGATCTGACCAAGTCCAAACCTGGGCAATAGTATTTTGTAGCTCATGTAACATAAGGTAAAGAAAGAAAAGAAAGTAACATTTTCAGCAGTGTACAAAACATATTAAGAGAGGAATTTGGACTTAGCTGTCAACTCCACCAGCTTCATAGTATTAGATTAGGCTGTTCGACATTGTTCATTGTGTACATTTGAACTGATTATTATACATGTGTGTTTTTTTAGTTAGAAACCTTGAAGTATCCACCAAATATTTATATTTTTTTTAAAGAACAAGAATTATGTTTATATATACACTGGTTTTGATTATGCTGAGGATAAAACAACCAATATCATTCACTTATATATTCTGTTAACAGGAACTCTTTCTCTTTATTTTATGCCTTTTCGAGAGCTGTGATATATGATTTCAAGATTGATTTCTTTTTAAAATTGAGGAATGCCTTACATTTATTGTTTTGAATGTTTTTGAATGTTTGAAATGTTTTGATTTTCACCAGGGGTTGTCCAACCTGATAGAGTTGAATGTTTCATGGAATAACCTGTCAAACACAAGGGAAGAGCTCTCTATTCTGAGGAAACATTTAGGATGTCTGATAAGTCTTGATTTCCGACACAACAGTTGGGTTAAGGTGGGTTTTGGGTTTGTTTTTGTTTTTTGGGTTGTTGCCTTTTTTGTTTGTTTTTTTGGGGGGGGTGGGGGGTGGGGGGGGGGAGGTTATTGTTCTTAAATTCCTGTTGCTCGGAGCTGGATGCTCTTAACAGCTCAAAGCGTAATTCTCATCAGACAGCTTGTCTTTTTCAGTGGGGCTGCAGATAAACTGGTAAAAATCTGCTTCACATCAAAATAGACTTGATGTAGAGCAAGTTCTCTGGTCAAAGTTGCCTCCTAATCATTTAAATCACTTAACAGTAATAACAGCCGTCAAGTTTAGGAACATAGTTTCTTGGGCAAATAGGTGACGAGGAACATTTTCTTTTATACACACTTGAGAAAATTAAACAAAAATGTCTACTACTATAAATCTTAGATTAATTCTAAATGAAAAAAATGGTAATTGTCCTAACACTATTAGATTTATGACATCTGCTCTAGGAGATAAAATTAAACAAAAAATGAATATACGAATTCCTTATGCACTCCTTGAATATAATAACGTGATGACATAATATACTAATTTAGTAGAAGATTACAGTTCATTCAATAAATGATTAAAAGTATCAATTATTGCAACCTATGGGATTAGGTAGAATAATGTATATAAAAAATGATAACAATAAGCGTAAACAATATCAACAGAGACTCTGAACTGACTATTACTGTTAGACAGACATGTATCTATATGTACACTTGTTTATGCACAAGCCATGAGGTTTAGGACGATAGTTTCAGTTGTGGCTGTTTATAGAATACAATATTTGATATTTTATTGTTTCCATATTGGTAAGCATTAACAAGGAATATTTCTATGTGGAGATGAGATTGTCACTGATTGAGAGATATTAACTGATAAATACTATGGTTTGTTTAAGACTGAAGCCCACTGGGAAAGGGTTCAAAGCTGTTTCCCTCATTCCCTCATTGCCTCCCATTTTTCACTTTATGTCATTCTCATTGCCTCCCATTTTTCACTTTATGTCATTCTTATTGCCTCCCATTTTTCACTTTATGTCATTCTCATTGCATCCCATTTTTCACTTTATGTCATTCTCATTGCATCCCATTTTTCACTT
>JARBEQ010229596.1:0-12194 GCA_030265355.1 Tritonia tetraquetra
TGTAGGGCCAGCACTATGAGGCTGGATTTCTCTGGATCAAGCTATTAAGCCAAGCAGGTGATCAACCCACTGTGAGGATTATATTTTCATTTAATCCATTCACACGCCCAAACCATCAATATCTTTCAAATGTTTGCTCCAAGCTGTCTGTTAACTTCTTTAAGCCGTGTGTTTCTTATTCTATCTACCAGGTATTTTGGTTTTAAAAACAGTCCTCATATTTCATTTCAGTAGATTGTAACCTATTCTTATGTCTACTATCAAGCATCCAAGATTTACTTTCATTTTTTTATGAGGTTGGGCAAATTGTGGCAATACATGTTACGTTTGTTTGTTTGTTGCTGTTTTAGGGCTCTCTCGACACAGAAAGGTCATTTCAGCGCCCGCCATACGGCTTCAAACAAATCAAGGGTTAGGAAGAGGAACCTGCAACACTCATGGATCACAAGCACTTGAGAAAAAGTAAGATAAGGGGATGACACATACTTCAAAGATAGAACAAAAGTAGATTCCAGCTGATCAGTCAGTCCCTATCCGGTCTGAGGTGACCAAAACAGTTCACTCAGGCAGCCCCTACAGAAGGGGGATATATCAATTCGTAAAATATACAGCAATGAATACTATAAAGAGAGATAATTCACATGAGAAAAAAAATATCATCTCTCAAAAAACAAACGTGTTGCGTAAAGACTAGAATTAGTAAATGAACAAACAATAAGTTTGGGTAAAATCTTTGGATCCGTCAGGACGAGAGACGGTATGGATAACATCATTACAACAACAAGGAAGATCTCAGTAGAAACAGGGGTAGATGAAGACAGAGATTCTTAAACATGTTGACGGCTTAAAGATGTAGCTACACATGATAGAAAACAGAGATATAACACAATGCACAAGTCAGAAACAAGTCAAGAGAAATGATAGTCAATGTCGTGCAGCAGGGCACTTGAAGAAGAATAGAAAGAGTAAAAGCATCACTATTTTGACACCTTTGACTCGACTCTCAAAGATACATAAATTCATAATTTTGAAGCTCACACAATCTTTGTGCACCTTTGCAGATAATTGCACCAACGTAATCATTCAAACTGCCATTGCCAATCTTGTAGATATTTCTATGAACGTATCTTTACTTTGTAATTTGATTTTTACACTTAAAATGTCATTAACATCATCTTAAAAGGACAAAACTTTTACACATGGCGATAAAATGAAATTTTCCTAAACATTCCAACACATACTAACCAAAGGGTTGCATCACTGAGCTGAGTCACAACATTGTCCCAAAGAGTCACAACACTGACCCAAAGAGTCACAGCATTGACCCAAATAGTCACAACACTGCACAACAATGACCCAATGAATCACAACATTGACCCAAAGAGTCACAACACTGACCCAAAGAGTCACAACACTGCACAACAATGACAACAATAAGGAAACATATTGATAAAAGCGAACAAGGGGAATTCTAAACTAAAACACTGCACATCCATGCTGACAAAATGTCCTATATATAGACAGTTAAATTCAAGTAAAGCTGTGAACAGCAATTACAACAACAAAAAATACTGTGTTTGGTGCATGATAAAGATGGCGTTCAAAAACACAAAAACATCATCAACATGGTGGTTAAAAAATGGCATAAGATAACCTTGTCAATATCAATGACAGAAGGGGAGATAACTTATCAATTAAAACAAAACGTCAGCTTGGACTTTTAACCCTATCAGTAGTATCAGTACTCCGTGTTTTATAGTGAGTGACCCCATCCCAAATATTTGTTTCAAAAGTCAAATAAATTTCATTAAAAATTTCATTCAATTGTTGCTTTAGTGCCTCCATCTTGAAAAAGTAATCGATGACAGTAATTGTCAGTATATGTCAGTCTTGAGTAATCATGCGTATGTTGTGGGGTAACAAAGTCACCCCCGACGTACTGTTACTGTTAGGACTAACCTATTTTTTCCTCTTCTAATTGTGGGGTAACAAAGTCACTTCAGGTCATTTCAGCGCCCGCCATACGGCTTCAAACAAATCAAGATAAAAACACATACGAAATTACAACTTGACTATATTGGTTTTTAAAATTTCAGATTTCACCCTCTGCCATAGACCTGTAAACGGCCCACCACAAAAATGTCACATAAATAAGAAGATCACATACTAAAAAAAATAAATTAATTGTGGAGCATCGTGTACTTACTACGGCAAAAAAGGCATTTTGCCGATGATCTCTCTCTTCTCTCTAAATACCCGCATAATTTTTTGCTTGCTTCTCGTTCTTTGTGTCTTCTCCGCACAGAAGATGTTGAATCTAATATTAGGTAGATTTGATTTTCCTACACACTTCTCAACAATTTGTGTGTGTGTCTGAATGAAAGGTGATGAAAGTGCATTGGAAAGAATCAGATGTTGGCAGATATGGCAAGCAGGGATCGCAGGGTTTCAAGCTCGTTCAGGAGTGCACGATTTGTGACTTGAATATTTTTCTCTCAGTTCTTTGACAAAACAAAGCAGGCTAGACAAGACAAGGAGGGTGGCATGGTTCCATGCTTGCAGACCGCCAGGGGCTAAAATTATTATGCGTTACTATCTACAGTAACTTTTAACCACACTATCATTATGTTTCTAAACAAAACGACACTCATAATCTAGGATATAAAAAATTGTCAGAACGAGCTGCTTCATGTCCCCCTTTTCCTTTTCGCATGAATTGGCAGAAATACGACAATTGTCTGGTATAAGATCTTGAGGTGTTTGACAGGAATTTCCCTCTCACATCAAGGCTAAGTTTCTTCCAATTTAGCAAAAAAATGAACGTAATGCTCTGAAATATCACCGTTACCACTCATTAAAACCCTAACCCCCTCCCCTGAGCAAAAACAACAACAATAAATAAATAAATATAAATCTAAAAAATATAGACAATTAACAAATCACAGTATCACTTAATCCTATCAATGAAAAGTTACTTTCAATTTTAAAAAAAGAAAAAAGATGAGACATAAACTAATAAAAAGTAAGTGTTAGGAGAAAACACATGAAATTCTCAACTGATATTTTGAACAATTCTTCACAAAATTTCCTATAGCAACAATATTATATCAACACATGACATAAACAATCCACAGTAACGGATGTTATAAAATGTTACTCTAAGTAATATATATCACTGCTAACCACATCATTATAACCATCATCAAAAAGAGAATGGTATTCATTTGTGAAAGGCAAACTATCTTACAATCAAAATTTACTTAAATACTTTCAAGACACATGTAAATGCATGTACAGTGAGTAAACAATCTGTACAACAATGGTTTTGATTAGTCTCATAACAAATATTTTGCATTTAACAGTTTCAAGAGGTCACCATAAATATAAATCATCCTGAAATAAAGGTTAATAGTTGCACAATGTAATTCAAATAATTACAAGAGAAAGACAGTACATGAACAAACTTATCCATCAACCAATGGTATTGCCATCTTCTATAAAATTCAACAGAAATTCATGGCTAGGTATAAAATTCAACAGAAATTCATGGCTAGGTATGCACTTAAAAAGTTGTTTTTGTTCTTAAAACCTATTTGTTGTGATCAGGGTGCTATTAATAGCACAAAGCCATCTTCGTTAGACAGATGGTTCTCCTCAATTGTGCTGCATCCATGTACAGTGTGTTATGTATTAAGGGATGTGCTGGAAAGAAGTGGTGTCTGTGAAAATTAGGTGTGGGCAGTTAAAGAGAAGGTATTGAATTAAATTCTAAAGGTGTGAAACAATTAGGAATTCAGTTCTTTAATCAGGTCTTTTCGATTCAGATGCTTGTATTGTGTCTTGGGGAATCTGTGGAGAGGAGGTGGTGTCTATGATCTTTAACTCTTTCTGGACGTATCGCCACTATATGGGCGTGTCTCATCTCATAACTTTTATCTTGATTTTCTCAATGTCCTTTTCTTCTTTTCTTTTTTGATTACTTTCTCTGTGTTCTCTATTGGATACTGTGAACAATTTGATGTATAATAATATACCTGTCTAGTGTTACTATTTTCCTCCTTATAACATTTTTAGTATTCCCATGTCAAGCGGAAACCAGACTTCTTGAAAGAGATAATAAAGCAACCATACTTAACAGGATCCAAAATTGTAGGGAAGGACTCCTTCCATCACACCCTGTTACCAGTTCAGAAACTCTACAGATATGAATTTAACACTAATGATGACCATCCAGCCTACTGTGTTGTGTCTAAAACTCTTGTCTGACATTATGAGAACTCCAATTCAATATTTTGGAGGAAATTAATTATATCTATTTATATTGGGGAATGTCCCCCTGCCAAATGAAGACAAAAATTCTTCAAGAAAAGACTTTATGCACTCCAGACTATTGAATGCTATGCTTTGAGTTGAGTCATACATATATCGATATTGTATAAGTTCATTGCCACTGCACTGTTCTTTCTTCCATGAACATATGACAAACGAAACATAAAAAAAAATAAATCCAGATCAATACTGTAGAGTTGTACAAAAAGAAAAGTTAGTTTAGCACCTTAGACAACAATGTGAAACTTTTGGAAGCTCATGAGTAAAATTGAACTAATCAAATCAGTTTTCTTATAATAGATGAGGGGTTTACTACCAAGGCAACAGTAAATATTGTTATGGCAAAAACTTGGGCAACACCTAAAAATGTGCCATTCAAGGTTAAGGCACAGTGGGCTGATCGCCTACTTGCCTTATCTACCTGATCCAAAAATGTTTCAGCTCTTTGTTGAGCAATGCTGGATATGGAGCTGGCCGCAATATTGTTTTATGGTATAATGCGGTATGGATAGCAAAACAAAACAATAAAATTAGGTTGGTAATGCAGATGACATAATTAGTAAATCCTTTTAAGTATTTGTAAAAATGATTTGTTATGAGTCATTCCATACAGCAATGTATCAAATGTCCACTACACGTTTATATTTGGTATATATAGAGATGTGTGCTTGATATGTAACATAACCAACTAAAATACCACTGACTATAAAGAATATTTTAATATAAAGACTTTCCTCAGCGTTGACAAAATAGTTCTCATTTAATTTCTCTGTAAAAAAGCAATCGGTCAAAGCATAGCTGAATCCAAAATAAATAGTATCAGTAGAAATAGTTTCACACATTTAAAATAGAGAGGAAAAAGCATCACAGAGAAATGTAGTATAAATTGATAAAGAATTGAAACTTGTGGTAACTTATTGAGAATTTAATTTTTTTTTAAATTTAAACCTTTGACAGAACTGTCGGGTAGCCTAGAGTGGTAAATTCTCCCAGTTTTTACTATGGCTAAGGAGGTGACCACAAGGGCAACAGTAATTTGTTTATTGGCCTTATCTTAAAAAATAATACTGTACAGTGTATTGCTCATGGTGCCAGTAAAGGATAATGGGCACAGTGGGTTGATCACCTGCTTGTCTGAAATTCTTGGTTCAATATTTTTTTCCAGCTCTATGTTTTCCCACATGTGGTGGGTATGCACCATTTGTGGCAGAACAGAGAGCTGGCCCCAACACTGCATTGCAGTATTAATCGGGCGTAATAAAAAAACATACAAATAAGAATTGTCACAGGCCGATTTAATCTGCCCCTTAATTCACCGAAAAAAGATCTAATAGTTGAGAGACAGATTTATAAGGGACAAACAATCAGTTCAAAATAAGTAAATCATATCGTCTATCTTATAGTAATTCACTAGCAAGGTAGGATTAATCAACAGAACCAAATTCGGGATGTTGAGGTGACAAGGAAATCTTAAGAACCTTATTTTCAAATAAGTCCATCAAGCTGGTATAACAATCGTGGTTTAGCGGATTGTCCTTGAGGTTTACATCTGTCAAATTTGGAAGTTCTCTCAACTGCTGAATGTCGACATCTGAAATAGACACAATTTTTCCATGAATTTGTCGTCCAAATCAGCAAAGAAATATAACCTACAATCACAAACAAAATTTACAAAAATGCCTATGCAGTATAAATTTTCTTAACATAACACCATCCCACACAAAGCTGCAGAATAGAAAACAAAGAGAAACTCTAATAATGTGAAAATCATCATCCCTTCTGTTCATTAGTGGTTAAATCCACTCAGTGAAGGGTTCGGCTCATAGTGTTCAAACACATTGTAGACACAGTGGGCTAAATACCTGCTTGTCTGAAATTCTTAAGCATTTCCAGCTTTAAATTTGGCCATACAGGTTTGTTTTTTTGGGGCTCTATCGACACAGAAAGGTCATTTCAGCCCTGCGGCCATACAGGAAGCCTGCATCTAGATATAATGTTGGAGCCCAGGAAGCCATTCAGGGTTGAATATAGGGCTGACCTAAAGACTGCGTTGTTGTCTGATCAGACATAATGAATAATGAGCCACTGAAAGACATTTCGATATTATGTCACAAATATTATAAAACAGGTAAATAGAAATCAAGGAAGAGCATTCACAAAATAATTAATAAAAATAAGAACCTTATGCAGTTGTATATATAGTGGACTCCAATTTATCAAAATAAAAGTTATATATATCATTTAAAAAGGTAACCTTTTATTTCATTGTCCTCAGCATTGAGGATTTTCAAACTTGTGAGTTCATAGACCACAGGTGGCAGTGCAGAGAAACGGTTGTGAGATATGTCCAACGATGACAGCTGCTCCATTTGTCTGAACTCGTCAGAAAGGTTGGATAGGTGGTTACAACTCAATTTCAAATCTGACAAAAGAAATAAAAGAATAACAACAAACATAATGAATTGCAAAGAAAGATTTTTTTTACAAAGGAAGCAAAAAATATAAAAAGTGTGGCCCAAAAGACTTTTAGCTTGTCAACCTTATCCAGAAGGAAACTATCTATCATCATCAAAGACAACACTACCAATAATTTCCAAAAGCCAAGAAAACATACCAAAAACCGAAGCTTAAAAGATTGCACATGACATTGCCACCGATGATCCTATCTCTACTCCGAAGAAATTTTTAAAAATCAAGAGAATGTTTTACATTGTGCCACTAACATGCCTGGTCAAAATTGATTGTGCACAAATGATTTATGGTAGATAGATAGGAAAATCAAATTAACAACTTTGCACAAATCAGATAACTAAGATCCTGTGATCATTTCACATGCAATGGCTTTTAAGCAATATGTGTGGGAGAGCTAAGAATTTGCTCTACACAGATCACACGACCCTTGTGAGACTGGCATTTACGATTGCTCGTACCAACTTGATCTTGCAACATATGCGAGCATCATCGTCAACAGATACATTCGATACCTCCCTGTACACATTTTGTTCTGTGTTTTTATTCAATTGGAAATCTATGTTATTTTTGGGTGAAATAAAAAGTCAAGTGAACTCTGTCGAAAAATAGGAATTTTCAGTCTATTTTCTTTTCATTTTGAATAATTCATCGAAGACGAATCAGCCAAACTTATCAAACTTATCCTGTTGCCATTTGCAGATGATTGGTTTGATCCCCCATAGTCCACAAACCTCTTTTCTTCTCTATGGCTATTTTTTTGGCACTTTCACATTTTCCTGCCTTTTCAATTTATCATTAACAGTGCTTGCTCCCCTCTAATTTCAATTTGACTACACAGAAAAAAAAAATTACTCCCCACATCATTCAATGCAAATAAATGACACAGGGGATTTGATTAAAAACATTTTTTTTGCATTGTTATTCCAAAATTCCACTACTGGATTTTTTAAAATATGCTACACACTTTCTTTCTTTATTATCCAATTCCCTTTTACCATTACAGTGTAGCGCCAGCACTATGAGGCTGTATTTCTCTGGATCAAGATATTAAGTCAAGAAGATGATCAACCCACTGTGACCTTTGTGGTAGAAATTAATATTGCCCGGACAGCAGCCCCTGCGGCCTACTATTATCGATTTTCAATTGCCAAGGGTTCTTTAACATGCACAACATGCACATGGGACCTCCAAGTTTATCGTCCGTCTCTGATAGGACTAGGTTCTTTGATCCCACCTACCTGAATATGATCAGGGAAGTGACATATAGGTTTTTCACCGAGTTTCAAGGAGAAAAATACCCGACATTGTCACTGCTGGGAATCAAACCCGGTACCTTTCGCTTCAGAGGCGAGAACCGTACCTCTGCTCCACTGGGACCCCTGCTACACACCCTGCACACCTATTTTGTCATGGTAGCCCTACTTGCACTATGACCAGTATGATTAAGGAAGGGTTAAGGAGAGAGATAGCGGATAAATAAATAAAAGCATTTATATGTCCTACTATCAGTGATATAAATATAATACATGTGAAGTCCAGCCTCCCAGTTGGGCTCAACTACAGATATGTTGACTTTTTCCTTACTTCCCCAACGAAATCAACTTAAAGCATAGTCGACTGTATTTGTGGAGGGAAGTGACTTATTGTTTAAGATAGTAGACTTCAATGGCCAGGGTTGTCAGTTTGAGTCATGCTTTAGACACTTTGTTGTGTTACTTTAGCCTGATTATTCACTTGACGGAGGTGTATAAATGGGTAATAAAATTCCAAACCAAGATTTGTGAAAGTAAACTGCGCAATAAACAGTGTCCCATCTAGAGAGAGACAAATTGTCACTTGTCCAGGTTAATCACCGGACACAATGTATTTTCTATCAACATAGACATTTCATCACATTAATTTACCTGTCACAGCTGTAAAATTTCTGGCTAGTTTTGAAGGTACACTTTTGAGAAGGTTTTCAGATAAATCACACACATTTAAAGTTGTGCTTCCCAAAAGTATAAATATTGCATCAGGTACTTGGGTCAGCTCACATTGCCACAAATCTGAAAAATATTTCACAAAATGTAATGTCCTGTTTTACTTTTTGTTTGAAATTGATCGGAAATGATACCGATTCTAAAAAAGAGGTGGGTAGAAGCAAGACGATTACTCATTTGCTTCCAAAAACTACTACTTCTTCACGGAACAATGTTAAATTAATGACAAGAATAAACTCAAAAATGGTCTCAATCTACCAAAATTTACAACCAGGACATTCTATCAAACCTGACACTGCAGGAAATGATTATCTCAGGTTTCAACAGATCTATATTATACATTACATTCTTTTCTTACTTCTCAGAGTAAATGAATAAATGAAGATAAAAAAAGTTCCAAAGAACAAAAGACAGGGATGTAGAATGTTTCAGATTAATACCCTTCCTCAGCTAAAAACACCAATAAAACAATGAAGTGCCTGGAGCGAAACTCAAACCCATGACCCTCACCATGGAAGACTGCTGTTTTAACACTAAGCCATCTTCATCTAGACTAGATCAGGCAAAGTTCCTACTTCTCCTCCCTCCCCCAAAGCTGAATTATTCATAAAGAAACATAACCATCCTCATTCCTGTCCGACACATTTCTTTGTGTGCGCAAGGGAATTCCTTTTTTTCACTTTCAAAGTTTAGAGAGTCAAAAACAATTACATATCACTCCAATCTATCATAATAATATTACCAAGTTTTTTAGTTTCTTTTGCATCAACACATCGATTTACAACTCTCGCAACATCTTTGCCAGCAGCCATTATTGCTCAATCTTTTGCCTGAAACATAAAAAAGTTTTTTGTTTCTTTTTAGGTGAAGAATACAAATCATGGGTATTGCTCAGAGGCAGACCATCTAAACGTCTATCAACTAATCATCACAGACAGAACATTCAGCCACCTTCAGCTTAAGTTTAAAAAAATAGAAAGTAGAAAACAACTTAGGTAATTTGGTCATATCAAGTAAGTTTATAAATAAAACTAGAGAGCTCAGAGAGTCACGTTTCCCATGCCTAATTCAAGATAAGTTGCACAAGGTCAAAATGAATCGTGCGATAACTCATGAGGTCAAATTTAGTGGCAAAAACTTTTGTTCAATTGGGCATGCACACCAATAGGCTTTGTGAGGAACTTACCCCTCTAATATTTCTATTCATAAAAAAACAAACTAAAGAATAGCACTTATATATAGGGCATATCCACGAAGTTCATCATGCTCTATGCGCTTTACAATGCATAGTTTACCCCCGGCAGGCCATAACACTCCTGTATCCTTCTCAACTCCATGACCTCTTTGGGTCATATAAACAGAATGAGTGATGATAGAATAGTCAAATCAGTTTATAACGGGAGACAACTAAAAGGTGGGCCATGAAGAAAGTGCCAAAATGAAAGTATCAGAAAAGCCTGTTTAAGTTCAAGCCCTCAAAAAAGGAATAATTTCTAACCTTCTAGCAATAAAATAAGGGCTGCTGGAAGTAAAATAAATGACATTCCCTTTCCCCTCTTGTTAACCGTAACCTTCTGGCAGAGAGGAGAGCGAAAGGCAGAGAAAGTACAAGAAAGGGAGAGGTTGGAGAAGGATTATCAATGACACTTGAACTTGGACTTCTTTTTCTAGGTTCCATGCTTGGTCCAGGCTTCGGAGGCTTCATGTGTCTTCTCTTTTCATTCTTTATGGACTCTTGCAAACAGTTGTGTTGTCATGCCCGTGAATCTGTTCAGCTGGTCAATTAGGGTTCTCCTCTACCTTTCTTGACTTGGGCACATTTTCCACACACTTTCCCGCTACTAACCAATTACTATGTAGGTCTATCTTTCCTGACTTTGTGGCCGAAAATCCTAGCTGCCTTTCTAAAAATTGTGGGGAACTTGGACACTAAGAGACAAAAGTTTGTTTTCAGTGTTATTGAAAACATTAAATTAATCTCTAGATTATCTTCGATCATTGCAACCACTTACTAAAGTCTGTATTACTTTCACTTTCAGTCTTAATAGGTCTAGTCTAGGTCTAGCTATTAGTATCAGATAGCTAGATAGTCTTCTCATGTTCTTTGGTTCATGTTCGTATGATAGCCCACTCTATTTTTAGTGATGAGTTACAGTTAGGAAGATCAGATATGAGGAATGAGGAGCAATACGATGGTTCATTTTGTCCCTTATCTAAGTCTCAACTAGCTAGACGTCTAGACCTAATTTTTCAATCAAA
The DNA here is from genome assembly GCA_030265355.1 of Tritonia tetraquetra. Classification (NCBI taxonomy): domain Eukaryota; kingdom Metazoa; phylum Mollusca; class Gastropoda; order Nudibranchia; family Tritoniidae; genus Tritonia; species Tritonia tetraquetra. Next base: position 11,043 of record JARBEQ010229596.1, read on the forward strand.
TAGTATTAACCCCGTCTATATTGGCGTCAAATGGTGAAATCGCGGCTTTTACCTTCTTTTACCAAATTCCTGCCTCCCTCCGAGATTCTTGCCACTCTGAGTCTGACTGAAATCTAGTCGCACTGAAAACAAACGTAAAATAAATGTAACCTTTGACCCTGACACTGTCAGCAAGGGTAGGAGGATCTGGCCTTACATTACCTTTACAAGCACGCGAGTTATTTTGTTGTTCACAAGGGCGTTGATTGTATTCCAAAATAATTATTGTATCTTTTGTTTTGATTTGACTATGAAAAATCAAAACGATGGGAATTAAATAAAAACAGGACAAAGATAACAATACATGATCATAAAGAAAATAAATAAGATCTATGACGGTGTTTCAAGTTGATAAGATCAGGTATAGATCTATATACATCTGTCCATTAGACCACTAGTATGTCAACAAGGCAGATAATATACGAGAAAATCACCCTTGACGCATTCTTTTACTGCATGTCCAGATAACATAGTTCATATTTCTTTCTTTGTCAATTCATGATACCTTTCAATGTCCATAGTGAGTAAACTTTCCTAACTTCTCGCAAGGCGGCTTCTTTTTCTTTTCTTTTCACCGACTAAACTAACGTAATTCCTCTTCTCTTTACACTGTCATTATCTATTTTTTTAAGAGTACAACCAACTCTCAATCTCTGTGACACTCCTATGCGAGTACCACCCCATTGTTTTAAATTAGGTCGTAAAAAATAATATGGACCTAACGTTCCATTTTTTAAATCTCATATTGTACCTACACTTTTCCTCGTCAAAGTTTCTTTATTATTTCCTGCTTACGTTTCGGCCTGTCATCAGTCACGATCATGTTATTATTTTTTACAATGAATGAATGAACTTCCTCTATTGCGACTCTTTATCTATTGATATCTTCTCTTTACAATATCAGATATGGCATCTGTCCTATATCTACCACTAGGTTTAGTTCAGTTTATACCTACGTGACCCTACACGTAGGCTTACACCCAAATGTCATTAAAGAGATTCTCTGTTCATTAATCTTATTAACATGTCCAAACCATCTTACATTGGTATACTTCTCTCTCTCTCTCTCTCTCTCTCTCTCTCTCTCTCTCTCTCTCTCTCTCTCTCTCTCAC
>JARBEQ010229707.1:0-12193 GCA_030265355.1 Tritonia tetraquetra
TTCCTATAGTCACAATGAACCAATGGCCATCTTTAACTTCCTATAGTCACAATGAACCAATGGCCATCTTTAACTTCCTATAGTCACAATGAACCAATGGCCATCTTTAATTTCCTATAGTCACAATGAACCAATGGCCATCTTTAACTTCCTATAGTTCCTGTGTTTAGTTTGTTGATTTCATTAAAACACTTTGGTTACACCTGTGCACATTTGTGCGACTCCCATTTCATCAACTTTAAAAATAAAATTCCTAAAAGGATGTCTGACAAGACCCAAACCATGTTCTCCATTTCCCTGCACGCTGTGTGAGTGTGAGGCAGGTCAAACAAATGCTTGAGAATCAAAACTGAGACCTCCCTTTGATTTTTCTAATCAATTTTAAGCAGTCTAATTGGCCTCCCTTTAATTTGATATCCAAATGTCTCCCATAGTCAATCTATCAAGCCTGTTCTTATCAATATCAATTATTTCTTGTTCCTTCCTCATCATTTATTGGTCCACCTTTCAGTGTTAGATTCTCTAGAATAACACAGTGTGGTACTAGCGTTCAAAGAAACTTGAATAACACAGTGTGGTACTAGTGTTCAAAGAAACTTGAATAAACACAGTGTGGTACTAGCGTTCAAAGAAACTTGAAGAACACAGTGTGGTACTGGCAGCCTATATAATCACTTCCATATAGAATCCATATGATCTCATTAAAAAAATTGCTCTTTCTTTTTTCTGTATGTAAAAAAACAACCCTAGTAGAATATGAACCAAATCGATGCTGTATAACGTAAGGTAATTTTTTCTTACCATAACCAATCATAGAGAGGATAAATTATCTCTGACAAATCACGAGGGTTAAATTTAATGAAAAATGGAAACGTCTATTTTCTCTCTCCCCGTAACAAAAATTTTTCTAGCCCTACCATCGGCGACTCCAAAGCCAGAACAAACACAAACGACACCATGTTTACAAACAATAAAAGACCTAGAAACAAGATGGAAAATGTAGTGTCATTCAAGGCAATAAGTGCATCAAGATTATTGATAAACACAGCGAGTAAAGAAATATGAATCAAATATGTCATGTAGGTCAACCTGCCGAGTACAACAAAAGGAGACCAGGACAGCAGCTTGTTGACGGGCCCTCCGTATCCGGCAGAACATGCGATGATGACCCAAGATACACATGCACCCCACACAGAACGATTGATGAGGTTGTAGAAGGAAGCAGTCGCTGTACTACTCACATCATCTCCTGTCACATCTCCTCGAACTCCATACACAACGGCCAGACCAGAACCCACGGCCAGGATCCAGCCAAGGGCAACCACCCACATACTCATTCGGAATGGCCTCCCCTTGGTCATAGCTAGAACATACCCTGCCATAATGCCAATGATAAAAGGACCGATACGACACCATGGCACAATGTAGTAGTTTGTCATCCAGTCGGCAGCTTCAGGGCTTGGTTTAAGTGATACCGTGGTAGCAGGCCAGTCATTATTGGTAGACAAAACACCGGTGGTCACCCAAGTCGCCAATAGAAACACACAACAACTGAGGATACCAGCGAGGCGATGGAAGTAGAAGGGAATCAACATGAGAGGGCTGACTACAAAGAATTGCATGTCGTTGGCAAGGTACCATGAATGACCAAAACATTCCTCATCAGTATTCACCAAATTATTCACATAAAGGAGGTTTGTCCACCAATTTTTCTCACAAAAACTTTTGTCGCTCGGTTGCTCGTTTTTCCACAAAGGACCCTGACCCAGATATTGTTGAAGGCCGAGGACGATGACCAGGGCGAACATGTACGGAGGCGTCAGTCTCCAGAATCGGTGGAAATAAAACATGGGCCAGTTGATTTTCCACGTGTTTCGTTTCATCATTTCTTTCACTGTCAGATAAGAGGTTAATAGTCCGCTGAGTGTAAAGAAAGTGTCTACAGACACAAATCCATTAGCTATGGGTAAAAAAGTCCACCTATCAAGTAGTGGAGCATATTTAACGATGAAGTTCAATGAAGCAGAAATAACTGAAGCGTACACATGGCACAGAACGACCCAGCTCATACTGAGGAACCGGATCCCGTGGATTGCGCTGAGAGATCCCGGAGGTTGAGATGCATTGAGAAGTTTCTTGCCATTCGAGTAAACAGAAAATGCTAGTAATACCTTGGATATTAGACTACGAGATTGAACTGCTGGCGTCTTTGAATGAGGTAACAAATGAGTCGTTTCACTGTCTTCTTCACCTCCGTTGTTTTCATGTCTGTGTTGGTTGTGTAAATCCTTTGCTGGAATTATCTCATCTCTCTCCGTTTCTTTCATCGTCAAAATGTCAAAAGTAGTACCTAAAATCATCATAACAACAACAATTGACAAAATTATAATTGAGACAACTGTTGCCGTTGTGACTTCAGTTTTCCCGGTGAGACACTCCGTGCCCACACCCTCAAACGTGATATTTCCAATTCTCATGTCTTTTAAAACGTCGACCATAAAAGATGAAACCTCATCAGAAGAACATGTGCTTGGAACGCAGAGACCTATGATAGGAACGAGGATTGGCGTATTTGTTTTGACAGTAACAACACAATAATTTCCTCTAAATCCACCACTTATTCCGATGGCGTCTCTGCATTGGTCATAGTTGCCCACAAAATTTAGACGAAACTGAGTCAGCGATGGTCCTGGTTTGCCTGTGGCATCAAAGAACTGAACAGCCCACGGTTCTCTAGACAGTAAACTCGTGATTAATCTCCCTGTGTCGTTGATACAGGCTGATGAAACATTCTTGCTTGCCATAGAATGTAGAAATACATCCAACGTGTTAGAAACGCTTCCTTTATTACCTGCATCATCATCAGCATCAGTCATCATATATTTGGCCATAGAAAAGTACAGACGTTGAACCGTATCAGACAAATCATCGACAAACTTGACTTGTTTGATGTCATTTGCCTGTTGTATCTTCATCCTCACATCACCAAGAAAGTCAAAGTAAGTCCTGGATTGATCATCTTCTTGTTTGATTACTTCGATGGCATAACTAGAGCACACTAAACAAGCTAGTGAAAGCACAATATACAACAACTGTGTGTTATTACATTTTCTATGAAGTGCCATGATTCTCCGGTATGAAAGAAATCAATCAGCAGAAATAAAATTGTGAAGAGATATAAAACAAAACGACATCAGAATGTACAAACAAGAACGAGGTGATCCAGATTGTAAATGAGAACAACTATGAAGATAAATTGGTTACTGTTATATACACAATAAGCTGTAGAAAAATAGTCACTGATAGGAGACTGCAGATGATTCAGTATCATTCACTGATAAGATGATATATCTGTGATAGCTATGGCCTATCACTCGACTTTGTATTACATGGGCTTGTGAAATGGATAACAGAAAATAAAAAGTGGATGACCTAGATAATCAAAACTAATAATATGGGAAGGGCTATCAACTCATTGTCACAAGTATGTGGGAACTCCTTCATCTATTTTTAGACTGTAGTCACAGCTGCTCTTTGTGTAGTCAGTGACCTCACAACTACATGGGAGAGAGAACAACAAATCAGTTTTAACTCTTAAATTAGATATTTAAAAAAGACAGTTTTTATTATCATTATTTATTGTTATGATCTTTTTGGTCTTGAGCCTCAAACATCCTGGTTAGCCTTCTTCCCTGTTACTGTCTTGATTCATGAACACTTCTTGAGACAATTACATTTTAAAGTGTTTTGAGATATTCTTTCCTTATCAATTAATTGTTAGATAACATTCAAGGACACAATCTTCTGATTCCTTAATCTTAAAACAATCCATCTCTAAATCAAAGCTTTCTGATCGTGCTTTAGCATACTCAGCTCCTGTTGTTTGGAATTCTCTCTCCAGCGAAAACTGGAAATTGTAAAACTTTTCATTCTTTTAGATAATAAAATAACAATCAGAGCAATCGGAGGCTTTCTACTCGTTTTGTTTTACTGTTATATTACAGCAGCTTAATTGGTAGAGCGTCTGACTGCCACGCAAGTGACCCTGGGTCGATCCATGTCACGGCCGATTTTTTTCTTTCTGGTCCCACTGTCCACCCAGCAGCAAAATGGGTAGCTGGGTCTAACTTAGACCTGATGAAAGTGAAGGCGGCATGGAAAGCAATGGCAACCTACCACATTATGCCGTATGCCTAGTACAATCAAGACTCTACTCTTGATTCCCCGACATTCGGACTAGAGCATGGGACCTACTTTACTTTTTACTGTTATTATATATATTGTGTTTTTTTATAATTCCTTTTTTAAGAGCCACCATCGAAAGAACCGGGACGGTTGGTTTGACGGTCGTAGTCATCACCCCTAGACGACGACTTGTAGAAACCAGTCGAATGACGTTCTTTTGAACAAAGATTCACCGGTCAAGCAGTTACTGACCATCACTGCTGATACGGACATTCGAACAATCCTTTACGTACGTTGTGCAGAGAAGAACGTGACCGTTCCCCACTTTACTTCTTCCAAATTTCCTGCACTACTACATTTGCTTGCTCGTTTGTTTGTTTGTTTGATCATTCATTCGTTCGTTTGTTTGTTTGTGAAACAGAGAAACAGAAAGATTAAGAGAAAAGAGGTGAAGAACAGAGAAACAAAGTGTTCGCAGGTAGACAGACAGCCAAACAGACTGATAGACAGACAGACAGACAGACAACAACAACAAATAGTTTCTACATGTACAGCAACTCAAAGTTTGTAATGATATAAAGTTTGTAATGATAAAACGTTTGTAATGATATAAAGTTTGTAATAATATAAAGTTTGTTATGATATAAAGTTTGTAATGATATAAAGTTTGTTATAATAAAACGTTTGTTATGATATAAAGTTTCATACAAATGAACTGTGCAATGTCGAGGTGCCCATTGAGAAAACTAGACATGAACATTGACCAGGGAAAATACATAATAATGTTGACTACAGGATCAAGGAAAATCCTCAGCTGACCTAAAAAAATTCTGAATTCCTTGGACAATCACCATCATTGTTACCATTATCATCATTACTGTTACCATCATCATCTTTACCATTGTCATCATCCATTATTATCATCATCATCATCATTATTGTTACATTAATCATCAACATCATTGTTACCATCATCATCATCCATTATTATTACCATTACAGTAGAACCTCTCTAATCAAGAAACGTCGGTTCCCAAGAAATTCGTCCCGATTAGCCGGGTTTCCCGATTACCCGGTTTCGGTTTTCCTCCTATGGTTGGAGTACTTAAGCCCTTCTAACACGTCAAGGCAACCCTACGTAGAAGGGTAGCCCTGATAAAAGGGCTGTTTTTATAGTTTGATGAGTGGTTTGTGCGACTGTGATGAATTCACACCTCACTGTGACTGGGTCATACATTGTAAGTGTGGGTTTATCAACAGGGAATGAAATGCATAGAGCAAGAGTTATTGTTTGTTGCTGTTTTAGGGCTCTATCGACACGGGTAGGTCATTTCAGCGCCCGCCACTCGGCTCCAAACAAATGAAAGGTAACTAGACGCCCATTTATAAACCCCAGACCCTTGTGGGGTAGAAAAGGGAAAGAGAGAAGAGCGAGATCAGACATGATGCCACTCATAGACCACTAGTAATGACGTAGTCCATGGGTGGCAACCATCATTGGGGGGTTGCATCCGCTGTTGATGAACAGAGGACCTATTTATTCTACCGCCCTAGGTCCCCACGGGGGGAGAGCAAGAGTTAACAAAGCAGACAAGGGGGAAATAGACAATAACTCACATATTATACCATATATATGCTGTACTAAGTATTTAGAATATCATGAAGTTGTTCAATTTCCTCCATATGACAAGAATCGTGAAAAGACTAAATGACACTTACCACCAGTGGACGGTTTTGTGGAGGAAGATCCAATTTTGGAATCTAGAGAAGATGTAAACAAACAAAGAGTATATACAATTATACTATTGAATATTCAATACAATATCATGCCCTTGTGCCAGGGTTGAAATGCCAACCAAAGACTGTAAGGATTTCTAATGATTGAAAAAAAAAAGGTTATTTTTAATGGCTGCCCAGAGTGGTAGAACTACCCAGTTTTTATCAATAGCTGAGCGGGTACCCACAAGGGCTACAGTAATTTGTTTAGTGGCCTGTCTTTGGTTAATAATGATCACCATATTGCTCATGGTGCCAGTAAAGAGTTGTGGACACAGTGGGCTGATCACCTGCTTGTCTGAAACTCTCTGATCCAAAGAGTTTCCGGCTCTGTGTTCAGTCATGTATGGTGGTCGGGTGCCTGCATTTATGGCAAGTATATTATGTGTCTTTCATGGCTGAACATAGGGCTGGCCCCAACACTGCTCTGCGGTATTAATAATGGGGCTCGATCAAACAAATGTTTTCAATGTTTCTTTTGGCCAGCCTCTTCTCAACATCCCATCAGTTGTACAGTAGATGCCATGACACTTTCAGTCTTTCAAAGTAAGGCAGCCATGTCAAAAAAAGTGTGTACAAATTCAAGCGTTGATTCTGCTAAGCAAACAGAAGACCTGACTGTTGTTGTTGGCATCTGTCTGTCTCAGAGGACGATGGAGTATGCGTCTTGTTCAGTCCGTTGTGCTAATGCAGAGCCTACTGTGGCTGTAGAGCCTGATACAGGAGGGACCGGTCCTTTTGCATCTGCTGCAGGAGTAGTTGGTGGTAGACAATGACTCATAAGGTTACATGATTTTTAACTACAGCAAGTAGAGTAGGGAGTAGGCACCGTACAGCAAGCAGAAGGAAAGGAATAAAAAAAAAAACAATTTGACTACTGTACTGAAGTATCCTATACAACCAACGAGGAAGGCAAGGGCTACTTCTTCTTATACACAACAGCTAATCTGAGCCATAAGCAGGCGGTCATTTTAAAACATTCTCCTTTCTTATCCAAATTTATCGTCCGTCTCCGACAGAACTAGGTTCTTGATCCCACCTACCTTCATAGGATCAGGGGAGTGGCAAATAGGTTTATACCGAGTTTTGTGAAGAAAAACAATGGTATAAACCTATTGGCCACTCCATTGATAGGTAGGTGGGATCAAGAACCTAATTCTATCGGAGACGGACGATAAATTTGTGAAGAAAAACAACACATGTCACCGCTGGGATTCGAAGCCAGTACCTTTTGCTTCAAAAGCCAGAACCATACACATCTGAGCCACTGGGACCCCCACAATTTAAAACTCTTTCTTTCTTTCTTCATCAATAACCTTTTTAGTACCTTTCGGTGTAAGGTACAATTTAAAACATTTGATTTAAATATTAACATCTGAACCAACCTGTTCCTCCGTTGTCGCCTATGTTTGACATTTTGAGAAGGTTTGAATCTCCTCAAATTTCAAAGAAATTATTCCATGTTTTGGGTTGATGAAGACTGTGAATAAAAAAAATTGGTATTGGGGTATAGTAATTCAAGTTAACCCATGGTAGCAAATTCTGACAATTAACTGTTATAGTTGAGAGATAGTCACAAAGGCAACAGTCATTAGATTATTGGCCTATTTCATTATTCTTTAAGGTATTGCTTTGCCAATATAAAGGAATGAGAGCATAGTGGGCTGATCACCTGCCATACTTAATTCCCTGTCAAGCAATTAATAATGCAGGTGGTAGTGTATTCTGCTGCAGTCCAAATGGTTTAAGTCATCTGCATGGAGGGTGTTTGAGATTTGCCTCAGTAGGTTGTTTGCAATATAAATCAGGAATAAATCCATTTTTACTGTTGGAAGAAGAAGAAGGAGGTGAAATTGTGATTGTAGACCAAACTTTCTGATCGATTCAACCCATTTCTATGCCTTCTAGACCTTGGTTTGGATCAATCAAAGCGTATCAGGTCTAGAGTCTATTTTTCATTTGGTGTCCCGTTGATCATGGATATTTGGTCATTTAATTGAAAATTTTATAAATTTCCTCTCTATTTTCTATCTCTTAGTAATCTTCAAGCAGTTAAAAGCTTTCACTGAAAATTTGTGCAGTCTTATTTATGAGATAACTGATGAGCAATTGATAATAAAAAATTCACTGCGAACCCCAAGATTTTTCACTACCATCGAACTTCGGCTACCTGCGAACCCTGAGATAATCGCTTTCTGAGGGGTATCCGTATCCCGACTACTTTCGCCTCCAAATATAAGAAAGGAAATTCCCCTGTTCTTAACTCTTATAATGGCAATCAACTGTCACACAGCGGATATCTGGCTGCAGGAAAACGTCAATCATCTGTCTGAAAGATGGTGACACTTAGCTGCGTATTTTAAACTCTAATAGTAAGGTCGAGATTTTATATCACTATTAACTCTTTCCAGACGTAGGGTTTCCGCTTGACACGGGAATACTAAAAGTATTTTAACGAGAAAAACAGTAACTCTAGATAGACATATCATACATCAAATTGTTCAGTATTCAATGGAGAAAGAACACCAGGAAAGTAATTAAAAAAGAAAAGAAGAGGAAATTAAGAAAATGTAGATAAAAGTTATGAGATGAGACGCGCCCACATCGCCCATATAGTGGCGATATGTCCGGAAACTGACCACTCCACTCTCACATCCGAAACAAGTGGCCTTTCATGGCATGATGTTTTTTGTCTGCTAGCTGAGGCTTTGTTGCCCAAAACGTTTTACATCCTTGTGCGTTGTCCCATTTGGAAGTTTACATTTCCTTACCCCTCTTATTCATTAATTTTAACTTCCAGCAACCCTTATCAAGGAACAACTTCCTTGCTACAGTTAGTATGACCCGGTATTGTGACTAACCAAAGCAATCACATACACTAACAAATAACCCTGTTTAAACACACTAACAAATAACCTTTTTTAAACACACTAACAAATAACCCTGTTTAAACACACTAACAAATAACCTTTTCCCTTAGACACACTAACAAATAACCCTGTTTAAACACACTAACAAATAACCTTTTTTAAACACACTAACAAATAACCCTGTTTAAACACACTAACAAATAACCCTGTTTAAACACACTAACAAATAACCCTGTTTAAACACACTAACAAATAATCCTATTAAACACACTAACAAATAACCCTGTTTAAACACACTAACAAATAACCCTGTTTCACATTTTTAAGGACCTGCATCATTGCTAAATGGGCATGGAGGTCTCCTCTAGTTTATATATATGTCACTAACGACTAACTATCAAAAAAGTACAATTGCACCAATCATCATTACAAGGCACAGTGGTGTACTTTTGGAACACAATCCACAGCGGAAGGAACAGATGTCCTTGACAGTTGAGGACAGCTTCTATTTTTCTTGGGTCACTTCTGATGCTTTCAGCTGAGACAGTTTTAAGCCCGAGAAAGTTGACCCTTGACTGTGCAAACTGGCACTTCCATGGGTTGAGATGCACGCCTATCTCCCAAAGCTTTTCGAAGACCTTTGTGTTTATATTGTTGCTTGCCAGATACCAGTAACATAGACAGTGTGTAAAAAGATCCTCTAACTCTAAATATTTTACTTTCGATTTTGTTTTTTTAAGTGTCTAAACTTGTATTTTGTGTTGTTTAGGGTGTCTTTACATAAATATTCAATTTCAATTCAAATTCATTTATTTGCATAATACATAATATAAATGGATACACCAAAAGTAGTGATACCACTTATTTCCATGGCGTTCCGCTATAAAAACTTTACATTAAAAAAAATGATACTATCTAAACATTTACACCTCCACCATAAATTATATAATATTCTCATCTGATGATTTCATTAAAAAAATATATTGTAATAGAAAGGGCCATGGGTGTTGTCAGTCACATTCTTTTCCATTTTCATAATAAGACTTGCAAAACTCAGTGATCACTCAGGAACCAAAGGTCACTTTGTAAAAAAGTAAAGTTTATCTTTTGTATATATTTTATATATTATAATACCCTGATGTAACCAATGGCCAGGAATATGGAGGTAAGAGTAGAAGTTGAAAGTTAAAATGTAATTTTGGGAGGCACTTTTATTGATTTTAACTATCATTTTGTCCTATAGAGACATAATATTATGAAAAACTTCAGCTTTTTGTGCAGCGGGGAGGGAAATTGTTGACACTTTTTGTTTACCTTCATGCTAGATGTTCCTGGCGAGTTGCACTTCATTGAATGTGAAATGAGACTGGGTCGGCGAGCTACGCAAGCTAGAATGTGTATGAAGTTGAAGTTGTTTGTAACGCAGTTCTCGAGTTAATAAGGAACAGTGCGAACAGAGATAGTAATGTTAAGTGTAAAAGAAGTGCTAGTTCTGGTACCAAAGTGTTGTCAGTAGTGGTGGTGATAAAGGAAACGCGAAGGGGGAGGAGATGAATAATGTCAAGTGAGGGGGAGCTGGTTGTGGTAGAGTGGTGAATGCTAGGGAAATCAGACGAGGTCTAATCTGCTGCTAACCACTGGCAATATTTAAAAAAAATGGGTGTCAGGATTTGTAGATAAAAATAAGGAATTTTGGAGTTTGATAAAGCTTATGTTTCAAGCCCTATTGACTTTTTTCATTTGTCATAGACCAAAACAAGTATAGAGATGGGTCTAGACAGTTTCTGAAAGGAAATTGAATGAGTTTTTGTATTGAAATAAAGAAAAAAAGAACTTTGAACTAATCAGTAATCAATCACTTTTATGATTTAAAAAAATGTTTTTCAACAAATATCAACCTCTATTCAGCATTGTCTAAGATTAGCGTAAGAAAAGAGCACTGACCATCAAATTCCCCTTCAAATTCTTCACTAGATTGCACCCATATCCTCATGTTCTGGATCAAAATGATATTCTTCATCACTTTGGTCACTCATTTTAACGTTTATAATCCCATCCAAAAATGACGAAAATCCACCAAAAAATGACTGAGATTGAATCTTTAGCTCTCGACCATAATGTAAACAAAGTAGCGTCTTGAAAATGGCAGTCTAGCAATTTCCAGCAGCATAGTCAAAATAGTCATTCGCTAAAGCCCTGATCGTGGCTCTTGCCAGTCAGACGGCAAAGCCCTGATCGTGGCCCGTGCCAGTCAAGGGGTTAAGTATAATTTGAAATTTAATTCACGGCTATCCGTATTGATTTTCTTTAGGTGTTAAATAGAAAAATAGAATATTCTTCATTTAATTTGTTTGTGACTAGATGTGTGATCTGGATTCAGAAGATGTGTGTTCTGGATTGACAAGTTTAATTACATATCCATAGTCGAAGACAGAGAGAAAAATGTAAAAAACTTCCAATAAAGACAAAAACAGGGATACAGAACGTTTCGGGTAAAAATCTTCCTCAGCTGGACACAACAGCAAAAATGCAAAAAACAACAATGAACGAACACAAGCAATGTAGAAAGAGATACCAGCAAAAAATATATATAAAAAATATCGGAATCTTCAACTTTGAGTTTGAACTTCCGACAGCCATCATTAGCTTGTACATATCCATAGAGGATACAAGTGATAAAGGAGTGTATCAATATCGTGTTCTTTATTCTAACTGTATCTGCACTAGTCAGGCATAACTTGCAATATTATCAATGCCTCTGCTTTTTAAAAACTTTTTGCACAATGTTTTTTTTAAAAACTCATATCTGTGTCATGTAATAGTTCGATAAAATCAGCTTTTTTTGTAATCAGTGGTGAAGACCTGATTATATTTTAGTGTTATTTTCAAATTAAGCAATTGTCGTGATTATTATTTTTTTTTTAATGTGAGAGAAGAGCTGAATTTTTAAACTGTGCTTCATTGACAACATTGATTGTAACATAAGAGGAAATATTTATGCACAAAATCTACTTATATAGATTTTTCAGATTTTATTCTATACTCAGTCACTAAAAACATTCCAGATTTTAAACATTTTCATCTATTATCTTCATATATTATGTATTTATCTATGTATTTTTAATTGATTGCTTCAAAATTATCTGTGTTCGCTAACATTCCAGATTTTGAATATAACATCATATGTAAATGAATATTTGTAGCATTCTATAGCAAAATTGTATAGCATTAAGATTGCTTGCTTTGCTTTTAAATGTATTTATGGCTATGCACCTATTTACTTGCAATCATTAGTTGAAGTCTATAAACCTAGCTTTTCACTACGATCTTCTGATTCCTTACTCTTAAAACAATCTATCTCA
>JARBEQ010229929.1:0-12192 GCA_030265355.1 Tritonia tetraquetra
TCCCTCTCTCTCTCTATCTCTCTCGTTCATGTGTATGTGAGTGTACGTTTGTGTTTGTGTGTGTGTGTGTGTGTGTGTGTGTGTGTGTGCGCGCGCGCGTGTGTGTGTTAATGTTTTTGTAAGGTGGTTGTATATATTTAAATGGTATTTTTCTTGCTCCTTTTGTGCTAATATCTTTTTTTTAAATTGTAACGAAATGAAATGGATTTCCTTTCATACAATAGATAAGGAAATTGACATCAAGATTAAGATAAACAAAAATGAATGGAACTGGCGATTCATGTGTAGACTTCAAATAGATTCGTAAATACCGGATTTGCTATTTTATTCATTGTGTTTGAAATTATAGACGCTAGGCCCGGGACCAAAAAATAGGGGAAAAAATATATTATAGACCGGTGGGACCGGTGTAGAAGGCAAACAACACTACGGGAGAAAAACACTACACTCGCCGATGTAGTGTTTTTCTCCAAGGTGTAGTGTTTTAATCCTGGGCATGTAGCGTTTTATTCCTAAGAAAAAAAACTACCGAGCGTTTGTAGTGGTTTTTTCATGTAGTGTTTTTCTACGTTTACACCGGGACCAAATAAAAAAAGATATATATTATAGCTACACCATCTAAAACTAAAACTTCTCGTGTATAGATGGTCTAACCAAAGACCGTGTGGTCTAACCAAAGACCGTGTATCGATGGTTTAACCAAAGACCGTGAAAAGATGGTCTAACCAAAGACCGTGTATAGATGGTCTAACCAAAGACCATGTATAGACGGTCTTTGGTATAACTTTGGATGAAATGAAGACACCATCATCTCTCTACGCCCCTGGGACCCTGGGGATACAGACTGAAATTCACGCCCTCCAGGGAACCGGGCGTAGTTGTCTGAATAGCCACGCAGTCTGATGGGAGTTAGCCAGCAAAGCCGGGCAGAGAAACGTAACCATTGTAGGGTTTTATGGAAGCGGCTATGGGATGCACCGTTTAGGGTCGACAGGAGAAGAATTGTGAGACCATATTCTCAAGGGACCGCGATGCATGCCGATGTCGGTGCCTGAATCTATCTAGAACACTCTCCCTAGCGGTTTGTGGAATGGGGACGTGGCTCTTTAAACTGTGTATTCAGCAAAAGTAGTGCCAAAGATAACCAACAATAAGATCGTCAACTCGACGTATTTCATTTTATAATGAGTGAGTAAACTTTAAGAGTTGTTTCCCTTGCACCTTAGATGATAGTTGTGCCATAGCGTGCACCGGATAGAACGCATTTTATGATTTTAGTGCGATATTTTTTAGTTCACATAACTTTGATAAAAGAATGCATTACGACCATGCTATTATGTATCGAGTACTGAACGTACCAAAACAGTATGAGAAGTCTGGGAAAATTAGCTTATAAAGGGACATCACTCTCATGCGGCCTCGGTAAAATTCATTGATTCGACTATCTTATTGTTGATTATTTTTCGTAGTGTTAACTTTTCATGATCACGGCTTGCTAATTAACTTCCTTGGTAAAACAACAACAACCTTACACCGAAAGGTACTAAAAGATTATTGACAAAGAAAGAAGAAAGGTAAAACAACATGTATAGATCCAAAGTAAAGTCTGAATATGAGCATGATAATATTATTGGTATACTTTGTTGGTTTAGAAAATGCAAATCGAAAAATATAGGCTACGAAAATTAGGCGTTTTAGACACAATAAAAAAATGCCACAATATTTAAATTGTCTAGGTCATGTGATTCAATCCGCGATCACCCATTGGTTCCATTGGGGTCATGAGATCAAGAGATGGTTACATGCACATTATATTATGGGTTTTGATATATATTTTGAAAGCTCACCAGTCAGATTTTGAATACACAGTAACCTATTTTTATTATAATTTGGTAAAACAAGGATAATTTAACATGGAAGGCATGCGTACGAGTATGGTTATTTCTTGCACTCAACTGACATTTTGAAAGAAAATGTGAAAAAGCTATCATTTTTGTGCCCCACCTGCCACCAAAAGGTATAACAGGAAGTGGCACTTTTACATTTTCCAACCTTGATTGTGCATGCGAACAGAAAGTGCCCGCCTTATTTAAAGTATTAGGAGACTAATGTCGCGATGGTAATAGGCACCATTGTTATAATACCCTACGGTGTGGGTTGGAACGGGCATTCTCTCTATCATTCTCCAACAATGTAAAAGATGACGTGTGTCCATGGCAACAGGCCACTCCCCCACTTCAAACTTTCAATGGTGTCAAGGTTATTAGTTTCACGGTCGAGGGAAGGGGGAAAGGGGGGGGGGGGGGGGTACTGTTCCATTCAGTCATCGTCCCACATTGGCGTGGCGTCCGGTTAAACCCTTTCCAAGCGGGGTTGGCCCAACCCTTCATTGTATCCATCTAATTAGAATAAACTCTTGAATGGCCATCATGTTTAGGAACAGATATAATACGTTGTAGATAGGCCAGTGCACTAAGTCAACTGAAACCTTGAGCTTGATAGGGACGGACGGCGCGCACTACGATAAACCCATGTTGACTTAGTGTGCGTGATACAGACGTTTAAAGGAAATGAAATCCAAATCAAAACCGACTTAAAAGTCAGTTTTGACTTTGTGCATTCAGGCCCTTAGTCTTGTCTTATATTCTTTAAACATACCAAACCTTATTTGATGGTTTATTTGTTCACCATAATATCAACGATTGTCAATCATACGATACACGACCCAAGCCTTTTTACCGAGGTCAGCAAGAGAGTGATGTTTCCTTTGTGTGCTAATGTTCGATTAAGAATACTTTGCTATTGCCTTCTGTCAAAATCGGACATTTCCCAAACTGTCGTGAGTGTGAGAAGAACTCAAGCACCTTTTTATGAAAAAAAAACCTACATCAATCCAAGGGGATAACTCTTATTTTTTCCTCACTCATTTTATAGTGAAATACGCTCGATTGTTTATCTTATGTATTTATCATCTTTGATAATATCATTGATAACAATATAGACAGGCAATGAATTATAATATTTTGTCCTTTAAGATATGAATAAACCGTACACCGAAAGGTACTAAAGGTTATTGATAAAGAAAGAAAGAAAGAAAGATATAAATATTTAATTGTGAATGGATGATTGTTACCCAGTGATCGAGTTATCGATGAATATGATGGTTCGATTAAAACAGAAAACGTTAATGGATGATGCACTGGCATTTACATAAAAAATATTATTTTCTTCAAGGCTAAGTTGTGATAAGTCTTTCTTTGTTTTCACTCAAATGGTTGGGGTTTTTTTGTTGGTATCCAAACCGCATCATACCCACAAGGAGTGTTGCGACCAGCTCCACGTGAAAGGGAATAAATGTATTTTATTAGGGATTGGTAATTGAGGCCAGCTCTGGTGTCAATATCACCACCACTGCCCTCGTATAGCTGGTAAGAAGGCAAAGGAAAATTGGGGGAACTGGCGACATCGAGCAGAAACAGTTGACGTTTTCAAACGATATTTTGGTGGTCAAATTATTTTCAGTTAATTCTTGGACAGCTTTTGAAGATGGGGGTGTCTTTGGGGGTAATCATTTCCGTGTATCAGCATGTACCCAAATGTGAATGGTCCACTTTGATTATATTTAGGTTATTTATTGTTTGTGGGAAGTTGTTGTTGTGTTTTGTTTTATTTTCATTTTAACGTTAATGTTTCTTTTCGTCTCTTTTCCTTTTATATCAACAAGTCATTCTTTTTGTTTCTTTTTAGTTTCTTTTCCCCCTGGCATTGAAAAACGAACAAACGTGCGCAAGAATGATCATAATCCATCCGCTTCAAAGATAGGGGGGAGTGGGAGAGACCATTGTTTTCCACTGTGTTTCTCCCAGCACGATTTGTTGGTGTGATCCACCCACACTGTATGAGGAACTCACCAATTCATGCGTTGTGTGTAGACGCTTATTCTGTGTACATTTACACACACGTGCCAGTACAGAAAATCACACAAATATCCTTTTTTTAAAAGAACTGAGTGGGGTGGAGAGAGAGAGAGACGGGAGAGAGAGGAGAGAGAGTGGGAGAGAGGGGGGAGAGGAGAGAGATAGAGAGAGAAAGAGAGAGAGGGGGAGAGCGAGAGAGAAAGAGAGAGAAAGAGGGAGAGATAGAGAGAGCAAGAGAGAGAGCGGGGTGGGGGAGAGAGAGAGAGAGAGAGAGAGAGAGAGAGAGAGAGAGAGAGAGAGAGAGAGAGTAGAGAATACACAAGAAGTCGAGAGATGATATTATTATGGAGAGAAAAAAAAGAGAGAAAGACGTAGATGCCAGCAAGAGACCGGATTAAGGACAGGGCGCGTGTCCGGGAAATGCTACTCACGAAAGGCAAGTAAACCCCCTTTTGATCCCTTTCCTACCGACTCAAAGGGTGGCAGAGGCGGGTGGCGCTTCTCTAGTCCACCGCGTGGGGCAATTTGGTCACACTCGCTGTTGACGATTTTCACCACACACGATAAGCCGGTTAGAAATAATAATTACCATTTGTGTGAACGGTGTTAGTATTACCCTCACCTACAAGGTCTGCCGGAATTTTGGCCTGTTTGTTGTTATCGTTTATTGCTGACTCAAAGACTTAAAGCCCAATGGGACCAATTTATCGGAATGACGAAATAGCGCCCAAAAAAATAAGAAATATAAATAATGACTTGATGATATAAAAGGAAAAGAGACGAAAAGAAACATTAACATTAAAATGAATAAATAAAACAAAATAAAACAAAATAAAACAACAACTTTTCACAAACAAGCGTAGGGCCCGCCCTTTGAGGCGCATTTACTCTGGATCAAGATATTTTTAGGCCAAGCAGGTGCTCAGCCAACTGTTACTTTTGTGTGGTAGATATTGATTTTGACCGGACAGCGGCCTTTACACCTACTCTTCTCGATTTCCAACTGCCAAGTGTTCTTTAACGTGGACAGCTTGCACATGAGACCTCCGAATTTATCGTCCGTCTCCGATAGGACTAGGTTCTTGATCCCACCTACCTTCATGGGATCAGGGAAGTGACAAATATGTTTATACCGAGGTTTTTTTTAAGGAAGAAAAACAGAGCTGTCGCCGCTGGGATTCGGACCCTATGACATAATTAACAAAACATGTCCTGTGAAGGCTTTTTTTTTCCTGAGAGGGGTCATAGTTTGAAGACGGACTTGCCTTGTTAAATATAATTGGAAAGATTTTGGTTCTGGAATTTGTCTAGGATTTGTTCCCTGGGGAATGTACTGGTGTGGAATGGACTGGTGTGGAATGGACTGGTGTGGAATGGACTGGTGTGGAATGGACTGGTCAGTTAGACGTATATTGTTGGCTAGAGCCAGATGCAGTTGTTGTATCAAGTGAAATATTTTTTAAAAGATAATTATCGTCATCGTCATCGTCATCATTATCATCACCATCATCACCATCATCACCATCATCATCATTATCACCATCATCATCATCATCATTATCATCACCATCATCATCGTCGTCATCATCATCGTCATCATTATAATCATTACCATCATCATAATATCCATCATTGTGATTATTATCATTATTGTAATTATTATTATTATTATCATTATCATTGTAACACGAGCCGTGGGGTAATATATTTATTATATATACTCCACGGTTCCGTCACCCGTTTTGTCTTTAGGGGATGAGAGTAGGTCAGAATAGAAGAAGATGTGATTAGAATGTGCCTGTATTGGCTCGTTAAATTAGCACAGACTAAGACAAAGAAGATGATTGATGTTTGGGTTTAAAACATTATTATTATTATCCCTTTTATCTATTTATGCCATTCTATTATACATTAGGTGCCAGCAGTGGTATTGTCCGTCCCACGTGGTGGTACCACTTAGCTGTTTCTCTGATGTTCTTCTATGTTCTATGTAAGCTCCGGGCATCCTTGTCGTTGTTACGCTACTGTAAAGGGGTCGGTAGGTTTTCCATCTCCAGAACCGGATTTATCGTCGGAATGGCAGATGGTAGGAGGTAACTCCGCGGCCCTGGAAATAGATTATGGTCTTTTGTTACTTTCTTGATCAGAGTTCTAGTGTTTTAAAATCCATTGAGTTGGATGGCAGCGTAAGAAAGGGTAAAGGGTACAGCAGACTGATAGAGTATTGGCATGGTGTGAGGCAAAATAGGGATTTAATTAATAATATACACAAAAGTTTACGACACGTATGATGAAGGATTAGTGCACACACTAAGTCATAATGTAATATAGGTTAGCGTTAGTACATACATATATTTATGTTAACGGGTATCTTAAACATAGAAACCACTTAACATTACCAGGGTGAGTGGTCTAATTGTTAGTGAGTAAAAAATTTCATTTTACGTTATAACAACGTGTATTATAGTTTAATTCACAAGATAATTCCAAATTGTTAGACACCGAACTTAATTAAAATCATAATAAAATAGGAACACTTATCGTAGGTACACACATATGGAATCTGAGCAACTCTCACCTGGTAACACATTTAATCCATTAGAATAACCAATATCAAATCCATCGTTAGGACAAGTTCCTATATGGTCTGATAGATAAGGCGCCGTTTTCGTTAATGACGATCAATTGATATTTGAATCGCCAATTCCCAGAGTAATACGAATAGAATAGAAAAACTACGTCTCCGTGATTGGCAGGAGACGAGCTAATTTCTGGATCCTTGAGATCGTCCATTAGCTCCGCCCACCTATCATCTGTGGCCTAATGATGACCTAGCGTTGGATATGCCTTTTTTGGGTAATCCCGACTTAGCGTCGGTGTCGCTGGCCAAATTACGCGCAGGAGTCTCTTCCATTGTTCCCTAATGAATCTAAGCGCGAATAATTCTGACGGTTGGTAAACAAAAGCCTTTGAGACACCGGTTAAGAAATGACTCGCACTCGTGATAGACAATAGGTCTTCTTTCGTAATCGTCTAGCGCCTCCATAAGGGAGAGAAAATCACTCGGTCGACATCTATAATTACCTAATCGTATACGAGAATTTAATAGTATGTCAACATGATAGCATTCGTAACATGACGTCATTGTCGCAGCATGTCCGAATTGATTTCGCTACAATCATTATTATCATTATCATTATTGTGATAATTATTGTTGATGTTATCAATATTGTTATCATCATCACCATCATCATTATTGTCTTTGTTGCTATTATTATAATCATCATTATTGATCGTTATTATTATCATTATATATCAATATTATCATTATCATTATTACTACTATTATTATTATCATTCACCTCAGTTTCCTTCACATTATGCAACATACAATTTAGTTCTTTTGAAGCGGGTTTTATTTAATCTCAAAGAACGCCGATACCTGAAACCGCAAACCTAGACATTGTTCGTGCATTACAAGGTCTAACCTTTCGACGGTCCATTTCCAACAATGTCTCTGTTTCTATTGTTCTTTCTTTATTTTACTGTATTATTCTTTTGTTTGGTGTTTGTTTGTTTTTTCTTGTTTTTTGTTTTTTCTCTCCACTTGTCTTTTCTCTCTCATATCGCATGTTCATTAAAAAAAACACAAAAAACAAGCAAAAATCAACAACAACAACAACAACAAGATCAAACCAAACTCTTCATTGGATTCGAGCCAGGGTACCAGCATTAATTTATAAATTGAAAGACGAAGGATAAAAACAACGAAAGAAAAGAATGATAATAATGAAAGTAGAAATACAGAGGAGAGAAAAAAAAATACAAGACGTATAACACACACAGTAGGGTTCAAAAATCCTTTTCAAGAGGTCTCGGACACCGTCTCAAATAATATTACAGTTTCCACCCGGCTAGAGGATCGCTTGACTAAATGCAAAGAGGGATGCTGCTGCAAATGGTGGGGTTCTCTCACTGGTGTTTGTTTTAACAACAATCTGGTGAAAGCTCTTGGTTTTCCTTCGACTTTGTACAGAAAATAAATATCGATTACAGTCAGATACTGCTGGGATGTTCATGTACCGATTCTCATCCTTTATTTATCGAAGGTCTTTCTGCGGCCTGCTTCCCCCGTGCTCATTTACAAGATTGGGGAAAACCCGATTTTGTCGTGCGTACCACCAAGACAAAATCCTTTTCTTCTTGTCCCACAGCAACAAGACGTCTCCCGCCCTGCACGTCTCGGCCGAGACCCGATACCCGTCTCTAAGACGATACACCCGGCACTCCTCACACTGACGAGTTATTAATAGTAATTGTAATACAGTATCGATTATTGTCATTTTCTGGCGATGTTATAAGTAGTTTTTGTTTCTTGTGTCTTTGTATGTTGGGTTTTTTTTCGTTCCTTTTTTGTGCGTGTTTTTTTTTTTGAGTGGGGGATGTTGGGGATGGGTGATTTCTCTTTTCATCTTTCGATCCTGTTTGGTGTAGGACGTTGTCGTCGTTTTGATGGAAACAGGATAATCGTAGCACGACGACCCATGAGATGACTGTTTGGATTTGTTTGGATTTTTTTTTATTCCATGCACTACCCTTGGACCAAAATCGGTCATACAATAAGTAAGGAAACGTGAGAGCACCAGAAAAAATGACAGGCAAGGAACATAATAAAAGTGATAATGATCGCGTTTTTCATGGTATCCTTGACAACGACAAACAAGCAGTACTGTCATAGTTTGTTTTTTTTTGTATTTCTTGTTATTTTGTTAAAACTTCATTTTTTTCATTTAACAAAAGTTTTTTTTTTTTTGAGAAGTCAGAATCTGATGGCGATCATTGGCAATGTATTTGGCTATGAGGTCGTGTGTAGTTTGGCGTGTGTCTGCGCACGAATGTGTACGTGTGCATGTGTTAAGGTTTGATGAAACAGTTTGTATGTGTACGCTTTACTTAAATGCTGAGCCATGCAGTTTGGTGTGTGTTTGCATGAAATGGCAAGATGGTTACAAGTGCGCATAATGTGTTTATGTGTGTGCGTGAATAACCCTTGACGATAGCAGAAAGACGAAACAAAACAATTTTTAGCGAGTCTTAGTCACACTCGATTGTTTCTAAACCTACGTATTTTTCCAATCCCCCAGGGTCCCTCCACACAAAAAGACGACATTGCGGACACATAGAACGTTTGACAAAATACACAGAGAGCTACCAGAAGGGTATGAATTAATTATACTAATCTGCAGCTTTTCCGTGTGTATGATATATTCTTTTCCTTCTTTTGTTATGATACAAAGAAATGTTCAAACGATTCTTGCAAGCTATTTCGCCTACTCTTGTCCCCAGTCCATGTTCAGCATTCAAGTCGGGAGATGGCGACGCCTTTTGACTATTATTGTCGCCCTTCGCTTTGTCCGTCAAAGAGAATTTTGCCGTTTTCATCTCACAGCGAAAGAGCATGGAGGTCGGAGATGGTGCTCTTTGTTTGGAGAATTTCAATGCACGTGGACCTCGAATGGTGCACACGATAATTAATAATTGTAGTCAGCAGTAGTAATAAACGCCAACTTTTAGAAACATCTTATTATGCAGGTCGTTATCTGATATATCCGATATGTGATAATTCAATAGATACGGTCAAGATATATTATGATATCAGCACATTCTTATTAAGTTGTTGAACAGTAAACGCCCTGTAACACGAGTTTAGGCTCCAGTTTTAAGGACAAAACAAGACTTAGCGCGAATTATTTGTGAGAAGATTTAGTAGTAGTAGTAGCAGTAGTAGCAGTAGCAGCAGCAGTAGCAGTAGTAGTAGTAGTAGTAGTAGTAGTAGTAGTAGTAGCAGCAGCAGCAGCAGCAGTAGTAGTAGTAGTAGTAGTAGTAGTAGTGGTGGTGGTGATAGCAGCAGCAGTAGTAGTAGTAGTAGCAGAAGCAGCAGCAGCAGTAGTAGTAGTAGTAATAGTAGTAGTAGTAGCAGTTGTTGTTGTTGTAGTAGTAGTAGTAAAAGTAGTAGTAGTAGTAGTAAAAGTAGTTGTAGTAGTAGTAAAAGTAGTAGTAGTCACTTTCCCATTTCTGTATCTGTTCATCCATTATTCATTATGTTGATGATTTACTTATTCATCTATTCATCTGTTTATCTATCTATTCATCTGTTTATCTATCTATTCATCTGTTTATCTATCTATTCAATCACGTGTTAATCTATTCATCTGTTTATCCATCTATTCAATCACGTGTTAATCTATTCATCTGTTTATCCATCTATTCAATCACGTGTTAATCTATTCATATCCGTCCTTTCATTTATTTCCTGTTTAGATGTTTGTAATTCTTTCATGTCGAGTCAAAGTTGAGAAATATTTCAGATTATTTCAAGACGTAGTCGTCTACTACACAATTCAGACAGTAATATTATTATTATTGAAACACAGCTACTTTTAATGATGCTGAAGAAGTTATCCACGAGTGAAGCGATAAAAGGAACCAAATTATTTATATCGATATTTTCACGCATCAAAGCGGCGAATGCTTTTCCGTCGAGTCACCGCCGACTTCGTGTGCGATTCACTGCCTTCGTCATCTGTTGTCACTTGTCGCTTTGATGGAAAGCTACGGGACGGAAAGGGGCAATGGGATAAGAGAAATGCTGCCAATATAAAACGTTTTAACGGATTGAGGTGGTTGTTATGAGTAGTAGACTTTTGTAGTGGTAGTTGTCGTAGTAGTAGTCGTTGTTGTAGTAGTTGTCATAGTAGTAGTACCAGTAGTAGTGCAAGTCGGTGCTGTTTCTATTGTAATGGTAGCTGCTAGTAGTTGTACGAACATTGAGATCAACTGATTCCGTCTCTCCAGAAAAGTATGTCCAAAACAAAATTTGTGGAACGTTCCTTCAAACATTCGCCGGAAACTAGATCATCTGGAAGCCTTTCATCCTTCAAGAAAAAGTTCAAAATGGACCTTTTCCGCTCTTTTTTCCATTAGGTTTTGCTAATGTTTAGACTATGTTTATAAATGGGAGTGAATAGACGAATGAACATACTATGTCGTGTGGAAGGATTAATGCGCGAATGGAATGTGAAGTGCCTCTGAGCATCTGAGATGGATACCGGCGCTATAAATAAGTAATTGTTTATTATTATTATGTTTATTATTGTAGGTGTTCGTAGAAGTAGAAGTAGTAGTGGTGGTGGTGGTAGTGGTACTGGTAGTTGTAGTGGTAGTGATAGAAAAAAATGACGATGATGATGATTTACAATGATGATGATGGTGATTATCATTTCAATGATATAGCAATGACTATGATCAATAATGATAATTATACAAAGATAATAATAGTAATGAGGACGACGACGACGACGAAAAAAAAGAGAAAAACAAGAAGGAAAAAGTCAATTACGAATTTAAAAAAGAAAGAATTAAATCCTAGTAAATTTGAGATAAAAAGGAACGCACAAAAATATTCCCCCATATCGTTGGGGTTTCTGGAACATTATTGTTGTATGAGTTGCGGGTTTTCACAGTGGGCTGATCACCTGCTTGGCCTAATATCTTGATCCAGAGTAAATCCCCCTCATAAAGCGGGCCCTACACTGTAATGGTAACAGGAACTGGATAGAAAGAAAGAAAGAAAGTGTTGCGGTTTTCATTGATGAAAACTCTTTGTTGTGATTAGACTAGTGTTTTAAATCGTTATAAAGATGATAATAAGATGCAGTTCGTCAGAAACAGTTGTGGTTTGCTGACAGCACCGTTCGGCTTTATTATGTTCATCATTATCATCATCATTAATCATCATCAGTCTTTTATCATTAGTACTGTATTATAATTATCACTATCATTATTCTTAGCCTTTCTATTATTAAAATTATGTTTGTTGGGCTCATAGCATGGGCCGGAGCGCAGCCCGGTTTTGAGAGCATGGAGTGGAAAAGTTGTGACAATTTGTCACTTTGCCACTTTTTTATAGGAAACTAGTCTTGTGCAAATTACTTTCCCAAGAGAATTGGGATCCATTTTTGCACCAGGGTCAAGGGAGGCAATTGGATGCAGCAGGTCGGGGTTCTCCTGGTTAATAGGGATGTCAACAGAAAGGATTTATTCCGATTTATGCCTATTCAATCCTCCTCTTCTATATTTAACTGATTGGAAAACCGACTATAGTGGACTCATTTATTGGAATTGGAGCAGACTTATTCTTTCACCCTTTCTGGTAGGAGATAGAGTAATTAGGTAAACAGGTAACGGGACATGTAACACCCCCCCCCCCCCCCCC
>JARBEQ010230151.1:1167-12189 GCA_030265355.1 Tritonia tetraquetra
CCCCCCCCCCCCCCCCCCCCCCCCCTTGATCTTCAAGTGTATAATACATTGTTGTAAAACTGATAACTTTAGACAGTAAACAACGTGCCTGTTCAATTGGATGGTTATCCCGACATACCTACTATTTATTTGTTTTTCCTTTCAAACATATTATTATTATTAATATGAGCCGTGCTGATATTTGATTGAAATGTCATCTGAAGAGACTTGATATCGTGTCGTCTTGTCAGTAGCGTTGTGCGATTTGATGTTTTGGGGAGGAGTGATAGAACGCTTGGTGTGGCGCATTTCGATCTTTGGTTGAGTCAAAGGGTGATAAAAGTGTTCTATTGTTATATTATCAATGATTTCGCTATGAAACTGATGATTTAAAGTCAACACCAAGTTATTCAAATCGAACTGACATGGGCATGAATAGTGCAATGTCAAAAGGTTAAATGTGTGTGGTTGCAATGCGTTCCGTCCAGTTATGTCACAGTGCGCTTCGGCTATTTCTTTTGGCCCCGTAGAAATATCGACACGATAAATGAGTCTATTTTCACATTATCAAAACAATCAAATTATAGAATGCACAGTTTGACTAGTTTTAACGTGCATGTTGAATTAAGTTGCACAGTGGGCTGATCACCTGCTTGGCCTAAAATCTTGATCCAGAGTAAATCCGACTCATAAAAGAGAAGAAAGAAAGAAAGTTGAATTAAATTGATGGTTAACAACTTTTCTCAAAACTTAATTTATTGTGTTTTAATACCAGATATTTATTTACGTGTAATAAGATTTTGATTTCTGTCTTCCAAGGGGGAGAAGACAACGACAAATTGAGGAAAACCGGCCCTGACTTTTTTAATATAGAAACAAAATTGTACAAATAATTGTCAAACTTTGTTTTGAATAGTGTGTACATTCACAAGCGCCGTCCCCATGTTTGATTGTGTGTTTGTAGAAATAAAAAAGTAGGACTTAGCGCTGTTCATTTATTCTAGCCTTTTCTATTCTTTTATTATGTCTAGTTGATATTGTCAGCCTAAGCAACACAAAGACTGCTGTAAAAAGACGTGTAACAATTTGACAAGACGCAAAATGAATTTGATTGCTTTCGTCATCAATGATTAATAGGAGACATTAGTTTAGCTTGACAGAGATGTTAGTTTTCCTTCTCTTGTCGAGTAAAAAGGTCATGCTTTATTCACAAAATACCCCATTACGAAGATGTAAAACCAAATATCAATTGCATCATGATTAATGATTTTATAGTTGTTGTTTTTCTACCCCCTTGTCATTAGTTGGTTCACAGTCGAGATCTTGGAATGAAAGGGAGGCAATCCATGAAATATATATGGAATGTGAAATCTAAAATGGGTTGTCTGAATTCGATCTTGACGTCATGACATTCTGTGTGAATTCCAACTTATTCCACTGTCCACATCCATCATACTTTTTTCTATTATTGACACAAATACTCTACTTTTTATTTTTCACTTTTTTCAGCCAATGATATCCGGATTAATCACTTTGAGTATTTTTTTTTACATGTGTCTTTCTGTATATTTCAGTCAGCTGAAATGGCCACCCAAAACATGCTAGCCACCAGCCAAGCCACACCCACAACTCAACCACCAACAATCTCCCAGCCGAATGCCGGCTCACAAACACCCTCACAGCCACTGTCTCGTCCCATGAATTGCACTGTTCCCACTGCCACAGACTTCCTTAGGCATCAGCCCCACCCCACAGCTTTTCATCCCACCCCAGAATTTACTCCATCCTTCTTCACAAACGGCCATGGGACTGCCGCTGCCTTGTTTCGTCCAGGCTTTCCAGGTTATCAACATCCTGCTCATCATCACCCATCTGTTCTTCAACATGCATCCATCACCCCTACAGCAAACACAAATGGAGAGTTTGGTAAGATTGAAAATTTGATATATTATGTCCTATTTCATATGATTAGCTGATTTTAACAAATATTTTAGCACCATTTTAAAATTTAATTTTCAATTTTTTTTCCCAGTTTTATACCTCTATTTGTGGTTTTAATTAGTCTGAGGGATTGACAGAAGTAAATACTCTTACAGCCTTTTGACATTTTAAAAATTTATCTTCTATGAGTTCAAGCTGCAAAAGTAAGATATGCAAATCATGAGATGCTCATCTGATTCTGTTTGTCTGAAAGGCCTTAAATTGCTATTTCCTGAATTTACACATGCCTGTGGATTGGCTTATACCGATGCTTCATGATTTTGAAAAGTGTTTTATGCATGAAAGTTATTTGATGCAACTTTTGAAACAGTATGATTTTATGCAACAATTATACCGCACAATATAGTAAACCATATTTACACAGAGATCGATTTATGAGAGCATTCCCTCAAACGTAGAATCCATTTATTTTTCAGGTCCAACTGATCTTAGTATGAAAAAATCCAACAACAAGGGACAGCTTAGTCCTTCAGAAGTGACGGCGATCAAACAGCTCATTGCAGGGTACAAAGAATCAGCCGCTTTCTTGTACAGATCCGCTGACGAACTTGAACAGCTTCTTCTGCAGCAAAACTAAACTTTATTTTGCACCATTTATTTATAAACAGAAGCTGAAATTGAAAAATTATAATTTTTTTTAAAGTCATAATGATCTAAGCAGAAAGTCAATGAAGCAACCTGAGTAACTTGTCATGCAAAGTGTGAACCTGTATCGGGAAATACTGCAAAAAATGTTACATTTTAATATGTTGCCTTTTCTTGGTGAATGTTTTTCATGACATTGTTTTCTATATTATGTAAAGTTAATGAAGATTGTGATGAATTCAACCTTGTTTACTGTTATCTCCTGTTAGTTGTCAATGCGGGAAAATTAACACAGACTTGTGAGACTTTTTTGTTGATGAATCGTATTGCATCATCTCAATTGTTGTCATTTTATTTTATATTTCATGGATCTTTCAAGATCCAAAAATTTCTCCATGAATAATCAAATATGAAAGCTTTATTGCCACCAAAGAAGATAATAAGAATATTTTCCAATTTGACAAATTTAAAGGATAGGGCAGGTGTCTACAAACCACCCTGTCTGTTCCTTGGGTTATACTTAGCAACGGAGGCAACAAATATAAAAAACAAAAAGATAAAAACCCACCTATGAATTAACTGCTTAGGTACCAAGAGAAGAGGTTTATTGCAGAATCTAAATGAAGATTGAGTGATTGAAAACAAACATCATATATTGAAATATGAATTTGTTTTATGTCACACTTTCAATTAGAATAATGTTCAATCTTGAGCCATCTGTTGGCATTCAGTGAGATATGTTTTATTCCTATTGCTTGTTATTTGGATACCAGCATATCTGCTAGCAAAAATGAATGCTGAACAAATTTTTATCTATGTCTAAACTCAACGGTTGTGCTCATTTTCCGACCGAATATCTGCTTTGCACAAACAGTTCACAAATAATTTGTCTCTCAAAGTCAAATCAACTTATCTCAGTAATATTTTTCTTTCGCAGTGCAGTCTGTTAGATGATATATCAAAGTAAGTAAGAATAAGTCAACTTTTGACCAAGGGTTTTCTCTTTCCTGTGGGAAGTAAGGAATGAAACTACAACAGTGAAATAATATTTCTATGAAGTATTGTGAACCTTTTCCGACTCAGAACTGGACACATTTGGCCTAAAAGTTCACAGGAAAAGAATAGGTGTAGCAGATTCATCTCTGTGTGATTGCAAAGCCGGAGAACAAATGGTCAGCCACATACTCCAAGAATGCACAAACCTCACTCCCTCAGATCCAAATTTTGGCCCAAAGATTGTGACCTGAACAAAAAATTATGGGGCACTGCTGATGACCTATAGAAAACGTTCCAGTTCACAACATCTGCTGGAATTAGACTGTAGACAACCGTCAAATGCGAAGAAGAAGAAGAAGAAGAAGCTTGTGAACCATCAATTATCTCTTGTTACAACCTTAGAAGAAGAGAATACAGTGGATATCTCTTACCAGTATAACTCTTGTCATTGGAAATCTTTCCATTATTTTATTTGATTATTTGTGTGTATGTGCATTATGTGCAATCTTTTTACCTTATTGTTATTACCTGAAATTGATACAGTCAAAACATCCTTTATGAATATGATGATATAAAAGTTGAATGAATTATTTACAATTTCTTCCCAGACCTGTGTTGGAGTTTTTGCCACATTTTGTCTTGAAATCCCATTTTTTGTTGTTGTCCTTCTTCTATTTCGCATTGTACGTATGTTAAATCCTTTACAACTGTTGTGTGTTCATTATTGAATGGTTAATGCCTTTTTGTGCATAAGGGTTGTGCAATACTTGAGCCTTTCCATTTGTTTAGATTTAATAATTAACTGCCAATTTACAGACTATACACCTGGGATTGCTGCCATGTCAAGGTGATGTTTTTGTGATGCTTTCATTGGCATGTATCTTTATGTAAATATGATATGTCTTATTCCACAGTCTTCTGGAATAAATGTATTAGACTCCTTTTGATTTTCATGTTAATATATCGTCTCTCATGAAAAAAATGTAAGTATTTTAACCCGATCTCATTGCACTTTTTAAGCTACATTTCTGAATCCAGATGTTAAATCTCACAAAATAATATTTACCAAACCTAGTCAATTCATTTTATGTCATTTACATTTACTAATCTATCCTTTATTGTCTAAAGATTTTCCAATTTCATATGTTAATTGTTTACCATATCATTTCAAAGTTTTAATTTCTTACTGAAAGTGTCACTAAAACAGAAGCCCAAATACCTTACAGCTTCATAACTGACAGAATTATAGAGTAAATAAATGATGTCCTATTTGTTACTGAGTGATTAACAAGTTATATTGAGATTAATGGTTTATAAATACAATGCTTTCCCTCTCCTGTTTCTTTTTAGTATATGTGATACTCGATTTCATTTTTGAAAGTCTTGGCTTTGATCACGCTGTCTATTTGAGAATAATGGATTCTTAGATTCCTTGATTTGATTTGATTTTTTATTGCATTGCTTAGTTTATAATTGAGAACTGATATAAAGATGGAGCATTAAAGATGTAGCAGCAAAACTATTTTGTTTACCATAGCAACACTATTTTGTTTACCATAGCAACACTATTACTCCTGCTATTGTGTTTTCAATCTCATTGAAATGAAATTGTTTATGTTTTTTTATTATTGTTGTTGAAACTTTAAGTTGTATGATCACATAGAACATATATGATTTGATAAATTGTTTATCATTTTCTGCTGTTGCTTTATTATATTATTTTGATATAAATGATATAAATGATATGATACGTATATTACTCTTATCATTTGGGGTTGATTTTCCATTAGTGCATCAAGGGCACCAAGATTGTTGAAAATAAAATTTCTTGTACACTGTTTTGCAATCATTTGAAGATAAATGATGTGTTTGCATATAGTTTATAGGCTACATAGTTATCTAACTCACAACCAAAGGGAAATTTATTTATATTAAACTATACACTTTATATCACTTATTAAAAATATTGTTAACATAGTACTAAAAAGTGAACAACGTATTTAGATCCTCACCATCAGCTTGCATTTTATGATAATCTTTGTTTACAGACATTGAAAAAATAAAGGTAACTGTAACACACAAAGATTGAGCATGTGTTAACTTGAGAAAAAATATAATCAATTTCATAATTGTAAGATATATTATTATCGAGTTCAGACAAAACTTTTGTCTTGGCCAACCATATGTTCTTAATTTTTATATAAAGAAATCTGAGATTTGTATCTACATTTAGGTTGATCCAAGTTTTAACTAGCGATGTCATTACATTTAAAACCATTTCTTGTTTAATTGAATGGATTATTGGAAAAATCAATAACATTTTAAAAGATTTGACATTTCTAATCTATTCTTCACACTTGTATGATACTTTGGCACACAATGACTGTATGCTATTTCTGACATTATTTATATTATGTAATGAGAAAGGTTGAACATTTAGTTTCTACTTCACAAAATTGATTTTCAAGATGGATCTGAACGATATCATTACATACTCTTTGTCAACTTTCTAACATTTTGGAGATGTCCTTGTATGCAATAAGAAATACAAAATAATCTCCAAACCTTCATTTGAGCTGTTCGGTGAGTTTTATCCTCAATGCACAGAAAACAACTCTTTATCTGTCATATTTCACTCTGCAGTCCTATTTATTTGATTCAATGAATTATTAAATTTGTATTAAGTTAATTTTACAATTTTCATGAGATTCTGAAGAATGTTCCGTGTAATGTGCAATGAGCTTTAAAGCCAAATCCCCTTTCCATTTTATAATTTTTCAAAAACTGATTTGCTCACATTTATTTTTTGTTTACCCTTTTATCATTCCACATATTTTACTGACAAGTTTTATTTCTAAATGAAATGTATTGTTTCTTACATTTCTTTGAGGAGAATTTTGATAATTTTTCCAATATTTATTTGTTTGTATTTATATGTATATAGTCATATTTTTCTTGCCAAGACTCTATTCCAAGAATATTATTATATAGTTGTTTGTTTGTTCTTATTGAGTTGTTTGATATTTCATTTGATATGTTATCATTTTGTGCTGTGTCTCATTTTCATGTCTATGTTTGTTGATAAATCTTATCTTGTCTTTGTTAGAGGTGCTTGTGAACCATGTAAACATAATGAAATCCACATTGTTTTGTAATATCCATCAATATAAAGAGAAAATTGATTAGAATGAAAAGTCATTTTCTCGTTGTTTTGGTGTATGTTCGAATTGAAAATACAAATATGATTCTTTTTTACACATCTGGTTTGCTTAAAAATGATATTTTCCATTCATCTTTTAAACGATCGATCTAAATCAAATTCTTTAACATTCGTTGTCCAAAACCAAAATATTTATACTTGTAACATTCCCAAATATCAATCTTGCCACAATAAAATTATATTACTAAAATAAACAAATAGATATAATATTAAGATCGAAGAACCTGAACAAATTTCAAATTGTTTCAAGAATAAAACCTATACAATTATCTAGTTATGTTGAAAAAAGTTGGATGGTTCATTTTTTCAATATTAATGGTTGTTGCTGAAAGTTGTTGATAGTGGTACATCACTCAACGTGCAATGCCAGCATATTTAGATGATTGACAGTCAGACAGGTCATGTGACATGAGATTCCAAAGCTCTATCAGTTTTGCAGAAAGTGTTGAGATATTGAGCATCAAAGTTTTGAGGACTATGTACGTATCTTATAAGAAATACTGAAGGTAAACAATAGGTTAAAGTGATGAATTTATGTCATTGATATTGGTAGGCTAATGGATTCATTGAGTGGTGATAGGTCTCCTTTGGTGTAAAAAGTAGAACTAAAATCTTGTTTGTCTTATCCCATGAAAAAGACAAGGATTTAAGACGTTGAACTATGTTCTCAGCATTTTTTGGTGGTCTAGCAATTATTGCAGACCAATACTGCTCAAAGTATTATCAGAAATGTATATGACATTCAGTAAAATTTATGTATCATAAAAGATTTGTGGATGTTAACATTATGAATGTTTTTTTACTTTGATTTTTCATGCAAAAGTCCCTCTTAACTCTTTAACGTGGTACACACTTTGTGACTGTCCAATGGATTTTCCCTAAAAGCTTTGCCTCTTATTTTATTGTTTTTCCCATTTCCGGAAAGCCCCATTACTTTCATTACCAGCAGAAAAACAGTTGTTTGGAGTTGATTTTGTTTGTTTTTAGTGAATCTTTGTCGCCACCTGTGTGCTGTAAGCTGTAAATCTAATAGTAAAATACTAGCACTTAACGGTCTGCATATATCAATGGGGCATAGGAAACACAATTTTTAGAATGTGAACTTGATATTTTCTATGAGTGTTCAGTATGGCTATGTTTACAAGACAGATGACAGCAATTTTGTCTACCTTCACTTCTAATTGATTTTTAAGAAAAAATTGTTGGTCAATTTTTTTTGCAAATCATGCTTTCACTTTCATGTTCACTCTTCAATTTTGTCTTTCATGTCATTAATCTGTACAAATCATGCAGTGCATGTTAAACTTCATCCAATTATCTTTAATTTGATGTAAATAAGGTAGGGTTTTGATTTAAATTAGAGTCACAATTTCAAGTTGTATTAGGTAACCCACGCGCTCTCAACGCAAACACAAAAAAAACTCTAGAAATCCTCCCAACAAATAACCGTGTTAAAGAGTTAATTAAGGTTATATGAAATAATGATATTTTTCTTACTTTATATGATGTATTGATGATTTTGATTGTTTTCTTATCAAAGTGATGTTGAGTTTTAAATAAGCATGTGGATGGTCAAATGTTTGGGAACATGTTGGTTTAGAAAAGATTAAATTCTTTTATATTAATGCAGAGAGAGAGAGAGAGGGAGAGAGAGAGAGAGAGAGAGAGAGAGAGAGAGAGAGAGAGAGAGAGAGAGAGAGAGAGAGAGAGAGAGAGAGCGAGTTTGTGTATGTGTGTGTGTGTGTCTGTCTGATATATCATTACTCACCACAAAAAGAGCTCATTCTCATCCAATCCAATATTTATTCATTCAGATATTTGAAATCCTTTATTCCCAGTACTGACTACGATCACCATAGCTTTTGTCTCGAGGTGAATTCACCACTACATGAAATTAATGCTTTAACAACCAGTAAAGAAAAGTTGATCACATTTGGAAATTTGTCACAGTTTTATCTATATATATATATATATTATATACATATGTGTGAATGTTTGAAGGTGTCTAGGGATAATTTTGTTTAAACCCTCGAGAGAGTATTTGAGATCTTGCTATTTTCCATGACTAGAATAAGAATGCCTTTATATCTATATATAGCATCTCAAGAATCACATCATGGTCTTTTTTGCTGTCATGGTCATATCATTTCAAGAATCACATCATGGTCTTTTTTGCTGTCATAATTCAAGAATCATATATTATCATTCAAGAATCATATCATGGTCATTTTTGCTGTCATGGCCATATCATTCAAGAGTTATATCATGGTCTTTTTTGCTGTCATGTCATTTCAAGGACTTGTTTGCTGTCAAGGTCATATCATTTCTTTACATTCATTATTGTTCTTGTTTTTAAGTGTTTCTTGTTTTTATGTTGTACTTTTTAACAGGAAAATTTACATGATGATATTCTTTTTTCTTGGTGAGATTTATGAATACCTACCTATTATATTTCTATACACATAAAGAAAGAATAAAATGTTACGTTAAAACGGATTTATCTTTTTTAATTCTATTTTTAAAACACGTTTGATTATATGATAGTTTCCAGGTTCTAGTGTTTATTAAGTCACTCTCTTCTAATTGCTGAGGTCCAGGTCTCGAATCCTGCTTGTTCAGGGATTTTCCTCTGGAGCTTTCAGAGTTGTCAATGCTCTGCCCGGAAGATTCACGTGGAATAATCAAGTTCTGTTGAACAAGCTTCTATATAACATTATTGTTTTTTTAAAAAGGTGTAAAACTCACAACTTTTTAACTTTAAAAAAAAGTTAGATTGCTGGATCATACGAAAGAGAATATGGAGAAAGAGAACCTAGTCCGCTATTTCTGGTGATGATATGGACCTGTGCAAAGTGCAGGGGAAAATAACTTTCACCCTCCTAATATTTACACACAACGTTCGTCATTCTCTTGGAGTGCCACAACTGTGATGTCATCCATCGTTTCGATCTTGTCTCATAACGCGACTGCAAGGTCGTGAGGTTAAAGATGCATGATTTCAGCACTAGCATTCTGACAAGACCATTTGCTGCCCTCGGCCGGGTAGTCATTTACACCTGAGACGAGAGAGGTAAGCAAAGTAAAGTGTCTTACTCAAGGACACAACGTCGGACGATCGGGATATGGTATTACCCAGCGGTCACCCACAAAGCACTAACCACGGTCGGCCTCACTTGACTTCGCTAACCAGTTCATCGTGAAATCTGTTACACTATCGGTGGTAATGCGTGGTAGATAGCTACTACACATCTACTGACTGATAGATATGGATGTCACTATTCTCACCCTGTCAACAACCCATGTCAACCAATGAGAGATAATATAATAGGGTTCAGGGACACCGAACAGATGTAAGCCGCTCTCTCATTAGTTGACATGGCTTGGTAATCGGGTGAAATTTGGATATATAGGCAACAGAACCATGCCTGGAAAGGATCTAAAAAATAGACAGGACTAGTACGCTATTTGGGGTATTTGAACGAGAACATCAGGTCGTGTCAAAAAGGATGAGGGAGGGGTGGGGGGTGGTCCTTTCCCGGCGGAGTTCGATGTTAACCAACCCATTGCATCCACCGGGTTAATAGCAAATAAGTAGAATACAATCTGACATTTACAAACAAATATTATCTAATATTCTTAGAGCCCATCCTTACTTGTCTTTTTGTTTGTTTCACCAGTGATATGGTAACAGTAAAATATCAAATACTGAAAAATTAATTTATTTATTTCTTATCCAATTCCCTGTACTGTTACCATTACAGTGTAGGGCCAGTACTATGAGGCTGGATTTCTCTGGATCAAGATATTAAGCCAAGCAGGCAATCAACCCACTGTGAAAAATTAATATTATAGCCTATATGTATGTTATTCTGTCAACAGTCCAATTGAAATCAACCAGCCCTCCACCCAATGGCCGTATAAGATAAAAAGAAGGAATGTGCCCCACCCCCTAAGATTGGGAGTGTTTGTCTTCATGACGTCTGTAGCACAGGATGTTAACTCTAAGTTAAATATTATTTCTCAAGCTGTTTCTACAAATCTTGTGGGGGCGTGGCAACATGCCATGACATAGTCTGGTCTTTTCTCAAATTATTTTCAAATATGAATGGATCTATTCTGACCGCATAGCACATAACCAATTTTAGAGCAGTTTATCATCATCACCATCATCATCATCATCACCATCATCATCATCATCATCATCATCACCACCATCATCATCATCATCATCATCATCATCA
>JARBEQ010230262.1:0-12188 GCA_030265355.1 Tritonia tetraquetra
GTGTAATGACACAGCATCCCCCCCCCCCCCCCCACCACCACCACCAAACCAGGTAGGTGCTAAATCCTGATAAAGAAAAAGAGAATCCCCAGCATCTATATATAAACAAGAAATTCAGACGACCATGTCAAGATGTACGAGTAAGGAAGGAGCTGACGTATGAACAGATTGCCGAAAAACATGCTATACACGAGTATTACTATACTGGCCTTTTGCCTCAGTTTTCGAAGAGGGATGCCTTAGCTACTTTTCCAATTTTTGCCGACAAAACATTTCCAGTTCTTGCCGACACATTGAGCCAACGTTTGTTGCTGTCTTGCGCTAGTTCGTATGTAGGCAAGGTCTTATTTTGGAGTGGATTTTCATTGTCTTGTTGCTGTCACTTATCTTCCTTTGAATTTGTCGCTTGAATCATGTTATAAAAATGTGTGTCCAATACAGTCGCTATCGGCTTTCCAATTCGAGACAACGATGAGGAAAGTGCAAGGCAGAAAAACAAGACCACACAAACAAATTGTCCCTGTGACTATAGTTAGCAAAGAAAGCAAGAACAGCGAAGGCAATCACACAACTGTGGATAAAAAAAGGTTTAAAGACAGATGAAATAAAAGACTTTGACAAACAGGCAGCCTGAAATATCTTCACATAGAAACTGGCAGGCAGTTTTGAACGGACAAACAAGAAAAACACACCCAAGGAACACGCGTAATGAATGTGACCCAATTTTCTTATCTCCAAACAACACAGCAAGGATATCAATTATAATGGTTAACGGTGTGTGGTTTTAATAGAGCAATGAAGCATTGTCAAATTGTTCATCAGGTAACAGCAGGTTTAGAGAAATTGAAAACAATCACAGTGGGTTGATCACCTGCTGGGCTTGATATCTTGATCCACAGAAATACAGTCTCATAGTGCTAGCCCTAAACTGTAATAGTAAAAGGGAACTGGCTAAGAAAGAAAGAAAACAACCAGGAAAGTGTACAAAAAGAAGCTTTGAAAGAGAGAGAATAAAGAAACACACCGTAGACTACACCTGAGTTGAAGTCGCTTGAGTTGATCATCGGTTGAGTTGAGATTATCCATTGAAACAAGCACGGATTTGACTTATATTCTGAAGTACGCATGAGTTGAACTAAATCTCTCTTCCAATTTGTTAGTCAAAATTCATGCATGATTCAAAATGGCGACGTCATTGACATTGGTGAAGTCGAACGGTTGTGCTGAAATTCGGATGTGCATTGATCGTGTCAGAATGCTAGTACTGATGCGCCTAACAGGCAGCTCGTACCCTATGCTCCTAAGGGAGTTGAGAAGGTGATCGGAATGTTGTAGGCCTGCCAGGGGTAAATGTGTCATTGTAAAGCCCATAGAGCACGGAATAGTCCGTGATTATCTTTCTTTCTTATTCAGTTTCCTGTTACGGTTACAGTGTAGGGCTCGCTCTATGAGACGGTTTTACTCTGGATCAAGATATTAGGCCAAGCAGGTGATCAGCCCACTGTGAAGTCCGTGATTATACGCTATGTTATAAATGATCATATTTAAACGATGAAAAAACAAGACTGATCATAATATGTTATGTAATTGGTTTAATTTTTCAAATGAAATCGTATCACTACAAGCAAACTAAAAGTCGTTCAAATAAAAAAAAATCATAAAATATAATACACAAGCTTTGGTAAACTAGAAGAGCTGGCACAGACTTCCTTTTTTTAGACAACTGGGGCTATGAGATAACCGATTAAAATTAACCGGGCCGTCCCGGGTCGACCCGAATTTCAAGCCACCGACTTAAATTGCTACAAGGGAAGAAACTCTTTATTCCCCCTTTATTCCCACCTTAACCCCCCCCCGCCCCCCCCCCCCCCCCTCCCCTGACCATATGAACTGGTTATCCAATTTAAGAGCAATAACACCAGGTCGAAAATTGAACTTCCACTCAGGCCTACGAACGTGCCCATGTCTAAGGGTTCCAATAATTTATGTCTCGTGCTTTATCCGAGAGTACTCTTGCTGGCCAGATGTCTACGTTTTTTAGATATTCTATTATTTGCCTCATTGGGATTTCCTTAACAATAAATTTGGCTGATAAACACACTTTTAAAAACTTAAAACTTTTTGAATGGAGTGTCACAGAACTTTCAACTATTGTCTTTCAATTATTTCTTTAAATGTCTCTTACTTACAGGAGGTTAAGTGCATCTTCATTGGCTTCCATTTCTGAGTATTGAATTCTCAGTATTCACATGTAAGTAAGACCTGCAGCCTCATTATCATCTAGCCACTACTTGTAACGGTGGAAAGTTTGCCAGTAAACTAGTTTAGATACATGAACTTGATTAATCATCTTTAATACTCAAATAAAACTCAACCCAGCCTATACAGGTTTTATTGGAAAACACACGTCTGTGAAATGTTCCCTGATTATAGGGCATAGTTTTCTTTGGTGCCTTTTGCACATCAAGTTTGAGTAGTTTGAAAATAATCGACATAGATAAAAATGAAATTGCACCATTTTTCATTGGAGCAAAGCGAGGACATCTTTAATTCACCTTTGTCCTTTTACAACTTTGATTTTGTGAACTCTTGATGTGTCCATTCACGGACAGCGTAAAATAACGTCATTGTTAGGAAATATGAATGTCATCAATACTACCCATGCCGTACGTTGGTAGAGGTATACAATAACGCACTAGCGTGTCCAAAAAATAAAAACCAAACCAGCCAGTCAAAGTAAGACATGTTGCTTGGATGTGTCGTTTCTCTGTATTAGGTTTTGTCTTATTTTTCTGTATTAGGTTTTTCAATAAGGGTTGACTTTGATAACATGATATGTGCCTCATGTCCCTGATGCTCCAAGCAACGGCCGGTGTCCATTCTACAGGAACGGAAACATCAACGATTAAAATTAGTTTGAACATCTTTTTATTTGTAATTTCTTTTACAGTAACTCACTCTAAGATCCTTTTTAATAACCGAGGAGGAAAGTATTGAGAAAACAGTTTTTGCGAAATACATTGTTTATCGTTGTGAAGAACAGTAAGTGTGTAGTCACTGACAATATTAAACAGACGATCAATCTCAGAGAGAAAGGTTTTTTCAATGCAAGTTTGCGGGATCTCATCTAGTAGTTAATGAAAGGATAAATAGTTAGTAAGGATAAATAATATTAAGTGATGGATGTCGACAGTGGGGTTCGAACAGACACCATCTTTTTATTTGTAATTTCTTTTACCGTAACTCACTCTAAGATCCTTTTTAATAACCGAGGAGGAAAGTTTTGCGAAAACGGTTTTAGCGAAAACTTGTGGTAAGAATGGATAGTATCGAGTGATGGATGTCGACGTGGGGATCGAACCGACACCAGCGAACGTCAATACCACCCAGCCCGAGAATGAGACCGCTATTCTACCAACCAGTTAGCACGTTTCCATTAATTTCCAACCTTACTTGATACTAATTTAATATGGTTAGTTGTTTTCACGCAATGGAAACAATAACACGAATGTTTTCGGAACCATTCAATAACGTCGAATAATTCTCTCTAGACTTTTACAGGGATGAAGTTGTACATGACTGTACGGTTAACCTTCAGCCATTTTATTCTAATTCTAATGATACCTAATAGGAGAGTTACATGATCGAAAGGGCAATAACTGATATAAAATAGTAAGATACAGATGATAATATGGAGTGGATTCCCTTTGCCATTATGTTATAACATATTCGTTACCCCTGTGTTTTTTCCGTCAGATATAATATATTTTATTCAAAAGTATATTCAAATCATGATTGAGCTTGAAAACAGCAATGCACCCAGCCACAATTTTTGGGGGTTTGGGTACAAGTTACTATGTGTTACTGGAACCTCTGACATAGTTTGGGACGAGGGATTGGGGGTATTTATGACGATGACAATAATGATAATGAAAATAATGAGAGATAAAATACAAATAATGATACTGATGATAATGATATTAATTATTATTATCACTTATTATAATTATTGTCATTGTTGTTATTGTATAGTGATATATTTAATCATCATAATAATAATCATAAGAACAATATTCTTTCTTTCTTTCTTTTTCATTTCCTGGTTTACCTTTTGGTGTTAGGTTTATCTATAATGAATAAACTTTGTCCACTCCTCTCTATTGCGATTTCTTTTCTTTGCATCAATTTAAGTAATTATTCCTAGTTTCATTACAATATCAGAGATAACTTCTTTCTATGTCGTGGTTTAGTTCCTATAGGTTCTTGCCTCTGAAGCGAAATGTACATGGTTCGATTTCCGGCAGCGTCGGGTATTTTTCTCCGTGGAACTCAGGTAGGTGGGATCAAGAACCTAGTCCTATCGGAGACGGACGATAAACTCGGAGGTCCCGTGTGCACGTTGTGCACGTTGCGCACGTTAAAGAACCCCTGGCAGTTAACAATCGATAAGAGAAGGCCGCAAGGCCGCTGTCAGGGCAATCCCTACCACAAAGGTCACAGTGGGTTGATCACCTGCTTGGGTTAATATCTTGATCCAGAAAAATCCAACCTCATAGCGCTGGCCCTACACTGTAATGGTAAAAGGGAATTGGATAAGAAAGAAGGAGAGAAAGGTTTACACTCAAATATAATTTTAGGAATTCTCTTCTCATTCATTCCATTAATTCTATAATAATAATGATAATGATAGTAATAACAATAATAATAATACTGATAATGATATCAATATATTTTATATAAAGAGAATAAGGTCATCCGATGTAATTATAAAAAAAGGCTTTTTAACCACAAGATGACAAAAATATTGAAAATAATGGATTATAAACCATTTTGGATACCATCGGGCTTAGGCATATTTTGAAATGTTTTTAAATCAATTCGAATCATAAAAAAACGAAAAGAACAAAACTTTCCATTTTCTTCGCTTCTGCGCCAAGGTTAGTGATCAGTCAAAATATACGAACGATAACGGAACGAAATAGACATTCGAATGTAAACAATGAAAAACTACGATATCAATTTATTGGTTTTTGAAAAAACAAGAAAATAATGCATCTTTTCATGTTAGAAGAGACTAGAAAAAAATTAAAGAAGAATGATATTATGTTGAATTTCAAATTTTGAAAATGGCTTTGGGGGTTAATCGATTTGAAATAGATTCCAGTCGAGCCGCAGAGAATGTAATTCTCTTACCTAGATCGAGAGATGAAACTAGTAGAAACAGCCTGCCTAGAAATGAACGCGCATGCCGAATAATTCGGGTGTGAATTTCGCCCATGAATTTGCCCGGACATTGATTAATGATGATAATGATAATAACACTTTTTTTTCATCCAAAGTTTGGAAATTCTTTTAACAGGTGTGCTATGAAACCGTATAAGTGTAAAATATATATCAAATTATCATAAAATATCACAGGGCATTTCACTAGAACTATGGCATAGCCAAAGGGTACAGTGATCAAAACATAACACTATTAGATGACACAAACAACAGAACACGACAAGAGAGATACCATAAAATGCTACAAACAAAGCTACGTACTGAGATTGCATTGCAAAGTAAATATGATACTATAAATGTGTTCCAACATTGCGATTTAGTAAAATGGCATTGCAAATTAACTATAATAATGTAAAGATAATTAGAAATCATGACATTGTAAAAGGGCTTTATAAGGTTAAATGATATATGTTACAAAGTTTGTAAAACAATGGTATAACAACTGACCTATGTCGTGTAACAAAGAAAAAAATTACTACGGGCAAAAAAAGGGCATTGCGAAACAAATATATAATTATTAGTGGCTATTACACGGTTGTTGTTGGATATCATTGTTATACCACGAGTTTGTTTTTTTTCAAATTTGTATTGATGCGAGTTTTAACGAGCATTCAATTCAAAGTTTGATCAAAACGAGAAGAAACGCATCTCTAAAATATACGTAGTTCAAATCGGTGACCGAATGTGAAATACGAAAGTTATTTACACGGTACTTTTCTCTCTTTACATCACTAATGCCCGTAGTTATACATAAGATATTTTTTAATGGTCTGGATTAAATCCGACAGAAAAGAGTAAGACTGCCGGAATTTTCCTCAATTCCTCTTCTTTGACACAGGGAATGTCACTCCTGTTAATTACACCCTTTAAAAACCCCTCATGGTGCAAATCGTTTAGATACCACGAGTCATGCACAATTCGTCCACCACTACAGCCACTGCACGTTGGTATGTTATATGTCACACAGAAGTCAGAGCTTATGTGATTATCATCTAAATACTCAAATTCTGCTTCTGGTGGAAAGAAAATAATTTCTGCACCACAATTTTTGATAAATTGTGTTCCTTGTTGGAAAGTAACCCACGGTTTTCCACTTAATGTGCAAGTGTATGCCAGTTGTTTATTTTCAGGAGGGATGACTGTCAATTCAAATGGAAGCGTGTTGTAACTCCCAGGTGTCAGGAACTTGTCGCAACTGATGTGTCGCTTTGGTACGGTGGCATCAGATTTAGACAAGACGTCATATTGTATGTCCTCTTCAACGGAATGTTGTTCTGACCATGGGTATAGTGGTAGACGACATTTTGTCATTACAGATATCTCAATCATATTGTCTGTTTTATCTTCAATTAAATACCAAACATTTGAAAAGGAGCCCCGACACAACTTGCCAATGGTAATTTTCTTGCTGCATCCATGAGGATGGGAAATGAGAACTCCTTTCGGCGTGTTTTCTTCACCATTAATG
This sequence comes from Tritonia tetraquetra, assembly GCA_030265355.1. Taxonomy (NCBI): domain Eukaryota; kingdom Metazoa; phylum Mollusca; class Gastropoda; order Nudibranchia; family Tritoniidae; genus Tritonia; species Tritonia tetraquetra. Next base: position 6,752 of record JARBEQ010230262.1, read on the forward strand.
TTTTCATTAAAGATGTCACGCACAAAGGCCCTCTTAATCAAAGTCTTTTGAAGTGAAATTTGTCTTTTACACAAACCAGACAATCGCTTTGCCAAATCACAGTCGTGGCTTACACACTCTAACCACGTAACATTTAAAAAATGCGCGCAAGCTCTGCGCTTCATAATCCATCTCCCTAACCTTGCAATCACTGGTGTCAAGAAATGGGATGATACATTTAGTTCCATATATGTATCTATAATCTTCTGTGGAATCATTTGAGTCAAAAAACAAATGACACACCGCGGAGGCCGCCTCGAAACTGGTAAAGATCACGTGACTTGATGTAGTGACCCATATTCTAAAATGCTGCATCTTTGGCTGTTCAGACTCGACGCACTCACGACACGGACAAGGTCCTAGGACTGGTTTAAGGTCGACACGATGAATGAACCCGGTACCACATCTTCCTACACGATTACTTCCCCTGTATTCATGGAACGGGTATCCACAGACCCCACCCGGAAAATCACTGGGTCGTTGGTCACTGGTGTGGTTCACGATTACTTTCACTGTCAAGTCGGAGCAACATTTTATCAGGTCCATTCGTGTTTTCTCTCCCCATGTGTCGGGGACATGTTCTGGTTTCAATTCAGAAATGGGAATAAACCCTTCATGGCCTGGGTTTTTCTTACAGGAGTCGGAGATTTCTCTACCGTCAGGACCACCTTCGTAAATGATTTCAGCCTCTGGTATAATAACGTTATCTGTGAGATGAAATAATTGCTTATATTGTACGTTGTAAAATATAACCGTCTTTAATCATCACCGAGTACTGTGAACGTATCTATTGCTTGTCATTACAGACAGAAGGTGGTGGTAATGATAATGGTTTTGATGATGATGGTGATGATGATGGTGATGATGGTGATGATGATTGTGATGATGGTGATGATGATGGTGATGATAATGGTAGTGCTGATGATGGTGATGATAATGATGATGATAATGATAATGATGATGATGATAGTGATGATTGTAACAAGATAGACTATTCCCGATGTTTCAATAGTACTCAATCGTTGGCCGTAATGACGCCATCACCCAAGGCCTTCTATATGATAAAGATGGCCTTGCATAACCCTCCAGCTCCCGTCCCAATCACCCCAGCTCCCTTCTCCCGCCTCCCCGCCTCATCCCAGCCCCCCACTCTCCCTCCCTCATTGGACTCACAGCTCACCGATCAACCAGTCACCTGCACACTCTTCCCTAGTACTATTACATCGCCTCCAGTCTCAATTAGGATTTGTGGACGATACGCTTCTTCCGTAGCCGTTGGCCACAATCAAAGGGTTTTTTTTATCAGGAAGAAATACCGCATTCTCACAGAAGGCCCTCTAACGCAGAGACGCTATTAAGGCTCCACCCCTTTCACTGTCACCCACACAATAGCCTGTAAACAAAGTACATAAACCAGGCCGTAGTGAAAATACTGAAAATCAAGTACTCCCAACTTGGAACAACTAATTTTGGAATTGTGAAGGTAAGAATGGTGAAAAATAGCAAACTGTGAAATTTCTTGTGTAGTTAATCATATTATTTCGGACATCTGAGGATAACCGTGTAGTCTAAAATATGATTTGTGTATCGGTGTTGTAAGTTGATTATTTGATGTTGTCATATTCTGATTTGTACTTGAATTTATAGGCGTAAGGATACTGATACTAGATGTATGATCACCCTCATTATTATGTCGTGAAGAACTTTAGGATACTAACCCCAGTATTATTATTATTATGATGGTGATTATTACTGTTATCAATATTATCAATACGCCATGAAACTATATGCTGTTATAATGCTACTAACCTCAATATGTTATTATTATTATTATTATTATTATGCTTTTATGATGCCATTGTGAGAGTACTATCCCATGCCAACCACGACACGATATCTACGTATCATGTGATGATGCTATAATATATGCAGACCGTCATCCATGTATGTTACATATTTACTGTGCAAGCACTGTTTGTGTCGACAGTTATTACTCACAACCAACCCTTGACTCAGGCATATAGCATTCTCTCACGTTTTAACTGATCAAACAAATAAACCTCCTTCTCAGGAGATGTTATTGTCCGCTGTCCACTGACGACTCGGTCGTACATTTTATATTCTAACAGACTCCCTTTTCTTTTCACAATAAGCGTGTTGATGAACCTGGATAGATACTGATACAACTTAGTAGACCACGTAACGGACCGAAACTCGGCCAAAGGCAACACCCACAGACATGCGGTGTGTAACGGAACCCAATCAGACCAGCAGCTTAGCCATAGGATCCCACCTCGAACTCATATTGGCAGTGGAACCAATCAACAGGCGAATGAACTCCCCCGTAACCAGTGAGCTGAGGACAGCCAACCCAGGCGAATTGACCAGAAAGTTCGCCACCAAGAAATCGTGTCGAGCAAATTCTGTTTTATTCAATAGTTTGAAATGGTGAAATAATAAAGTTCGAGTCGATTGAATTATATCGATCTCGAACAAGAGAGAACCCATTCAAAGGGGTCTATTAACTTGAGTTAATTGTGTTGGCTATTGAGCCTTAAATGTTGTTGCATTTATAACGAGCAAGATTCTTATCTATCGTCTTTCTATTATCACTCTCCTCCCTCTGCTCTATTTAGTAACCTTTTGCCCAGAAATCATACCCTAGACTATAACAGGCTGGTTAACGGCTAGAACCGATGATGTGGAGTATGGCGCTGGGATACGAACCCATGTAACGACCCACAGGGCTTCGAACCTAGAGCCAGGTAGACGGTCGACCTAATTTGCGCCACTCAGTTTACAGACCGTTACAATGATAACGATTTTAATTATGTTGGCAATGATGGTGATGATAATTATGATGACGATGGTGTCAACAATGACGACTATGATGACGAGACGATGATGCTGAGGAGGCGGATTGGGATTATAATGAGTATGGGGATAATGATAGTGGTTATGGTGGTGACGATGTTGGCGATGATAGTGATGACGGCGAGCACAAGAGTGATGATAAGAATTGTCACAGAAAGCAACGGATTTTGACCAATAATTCTTTAGGATAGCGACTCATACCTGAATCCTCTTTCGACGCCATGATGGATTCTCCAGCTATTTGTAAGTGGTGGTAAAAGTCTTCTTTTTCGTCCTTTGATGCATCTTCGTTTGGACCATATCTACAATCAATTTGATGTTCTTAGATTTAAATTCCATATTAATTTCTATGAGTCGCTCAGTTATGAAATTAAAGTCATAGAGTTCATATAAATCGTTTCTTAGTAATAAAGCTACTCCTGCTCTTGCTCTTTCATTAGTATTGACACCCGAATAGACAAGTGTATGACTACCTAGATTCTCTATTCCCTGGCCTTTCTTTTTAGTTTCTGTTATTCCCAAAATAACTATTTTATATTTTTTTTTACTTCATTTACTAACTCTATTTCTTTACCTTTAATGGATTTAGTATCCCATGTCCCTATGTTCATCGTCCTTTTCCGTGCATGAGTCGTCACTGTGTAATCAATCCGTGAGTCGGGCATTCCCCTGGTTCTTTGAATCAGTTTGGTTTGGGTAAGTAGGAGATTACCCCACTGTGACCTAGATAAGTGTTGGGGCTGCCACCTCAGGGCCCCTTACCGGGCCCTGTGACCTCTTGGTCTGGATCTTTATTTGAGGCCTTTCCAATATGGCTGTACCCGTTTGGTACAGCCCTCAAAGTCATTAGACCACTCAAGCCTCTCCACCGCAGCAAGGTCGGTCACAAAGGAGAGGTCAAATGGAATCCACAAAGTCATAACCATGAAACTCGAGAAAGTTGAAAGGAAAAAGGCCCAACGTCTCCGCCGAGATTCGAATCCGGGACCTTCTGCGCACGAAGCGAACGCGTTGCTGCTAAGCCACGGATCCCTCCGTTAGTGCCATCAGGACCGATTATGGCTTTGGGTCACATAATACGTTATTTGCTTGGGGGCGTCCTCCTAAGCTCAGTGGCTAAGTTACTCGACTTTGGACGCAGAGAGATTCGGGGTTTTTTCTGGGCCTTTCAGAGTTTTCATGGCTCTGCGATGGATATTCACGTGAAATCTACTAAAGTTCTATTGAAACGCCTTTGGTATGACCTTTATGTATCAAAAAGGGCCTAAAACCTTAAGTTTAGAACTTTTAAAATCGTTTGTTTTACTTAGTATGTGTGCCACTCTGCACTTACTGTGCTTTTACTCCTATCAGCCTGTTCCCTGGTACTTGAAATGATAAGCACGGATAATCCAGTCACTTCTATAAATGTATACACAGGTGTGTTTTTCACACAGACAGGTGTGTTTTTTAAACATACATGTGTGTATCATATACAGACAGGTGTGTTTCCAAGATGAGTCATGCTAGCGTCTCCCTATCAACATACTTTTGAGCGTTTTACGTTGATCATGACACTCTATCAGCGTCAGTCAAATCAGATTCTAGCACGGGAAGACAATCTTCTCGGTTGCTTTTCTTTTTCCTCCTTGTAGTTGTGTTTTGTTAGGTTTGGTTATCCAAACCGCATTATATCCCTAAGGGCTTGCGCGGAGTGGATCTGCCAGTATCTTGACGGATAATTCACTAAACTTACGGACGTCAAATTGACGTATGGTTGTGCGGAGTGGATCCCCCAATTTCTTGACGGATAATTCACTAAACTTACGAACGTCAAATTGACGTATGGTTGTGTGGAGTGGATCCCCCAATTTCTTGACTGATAATTCACTAAACTTACGAACGTCAAATTGACGTATGGTTGTGCAGAGTCGATCCGTCAATTTCACTAACGTCAAGTCATTAGATATCTCTCCTTCTGTTGTCCTTTCTTTTCCTTAGTCCCTACTTTCTTCTCTCCTTCTCTCATTTCTAACCTCTCTCCTTCTCTGATTACTTTTGATTGGAACGATGAATGGATAGTGGGCGATAGAATAGAAAGAGGAGTGATGAGAATGAAGCAGTTGGACATGGGTGACGAGAATGGCGGTAGAGATGAACTGACAACACGATGATCACAACACACGATATACATAGTTCTATTTTATAACCTCTTTGGTCATGAATATACGGTACACAGTAGTGGTGTGATCGGTCCGGGCTTTTTTAACCGGGCCAGCGAGCTAGCAGTCTGGACCGAGCCACAGGTCCTAAATCCAAGGACCGCTGGCGGTCCGAGCTTTCTCAGGCTCGCTGAAAGTACAGTTAAAACTAGACCGGAGATCATGCGCCGACGTGTTCCTTACACCTCGCCCGTCCCGCAAAGTGCGACGATAATCGGCTGGTTGATGGCTAGGTAGTGCGCCCCGTTCCTTCCCCTACCCCCGCCTGCCTGTCTGTCGCGTGTCACACCATCCTTTTGTCTTGGCGGAATATTCCATTTGAT
>JARBEQ010230373.1:1485-12188 GCA_030265355.1 Tritonia tetraquetra
TACATGGCCAAACACCTTGAAATGCATGGCCGAGCAAACACCTTGAAATGCATGGCCAAGCAAACACCTTGAAATGAATGACCGAGCAACCTTGAAATACATGGCCAAACACCTTGAAATGCATGGCCGAGCAAACACCTTGAAATGCATGGCCAAGCAAACACCTTGAAATGATTTGGATCCAATTATTCCAAAACAAGCAAGGGACCAACTCACATCAACATTTATTGGCTACAAGCAATACACCAACATGTAATGTCACAGTGTTAGACAATTTGCTGTTGCCATAGAGGTTACCTATTAGCCTGTACTAAAACATTTCAGTTATCAACATCGATAGTAAATGATCCAATAGTTATAATAAACTCTATTCCCAGTTTCTACCACAACTTAGAGCATGGTGAAGAATTTCTTTCTTTCTTCTCTTTATCAATAACCTTTTAGTACCTTTCGGTGTAAGGATTATGCATGATACACAAACTTTCGTCATTGATCCCTATTCAGTGACATCCCCTTTGCTGGAAGAATTTCCAAAATTCCAAATAGCTAGAAATGAGTTGAAAAAACTCGAGAGCACTTGAAACAGAAAAGTCTGATTAAGATGATTGTTTTTAATTTAATTAAGTATGAATTCCATCGTTATACACCATTCTTATCATTAATATTAATTTGAAAATACTGCAAAGAAGCAATTGAAATTCTTCATTCTAAAATTAATACTGATGCTTAATGGAGAGAGAAAAAAAAGCGCCAAAAAACTTTACAAAATTAGCAATTCAAGACATTACCAAAATGTGTAGATATTTCTCAACAGAACCAAGAAAATGTTCCAACACTGGTCTGTGAAACCGTGTCTGTGTTAAAAATAGGATTTTATATACCGAAAAATAGGACAAGAAAAGATGAAAAGAAAGATTAAATCGACCTTTTTAAGGAGAAAGTCATAAAGCAAAGACAGAAATATGGTAAGCCAAGGCCAAGGCCATAAAATACGACTGAGTTTTGTAAAAGAAAACAAACAAACCCCCCTAAACAAACGGGAACTAAGGATCGTTTTTATTGTTTTCAATACCTCATGATTCACAGTTGGAAAAAATAATATTGAGTCGTTATCTAAACAATTGTTGAAATAACACGTACACACAAGGAAAGAGATGATAACCAAAAACATTAGCCAATACATAAAATATGAACCAATTCCAAATCAATAGCTAGAAGCATGTGGAAATAAAACGGGAATACACATACAAGAAAAATAAGCAAAAAAATCTTCTACAACACGAAAGGAGAACAACATTCTTTCCATGGGAAACAACGGTAAATTAAAACATTTCTAAAACAATCCACACTCCCACAAAACAGAAAAGAAAAAAGCCACAACGAAACTGTAATAATGTGTTTGAGTTTGAGCCAGTCTTTTTGGTAAAGTTAACATTGTTATTGCTGCGGACTTAATTTCATATAACTCATGTAGAAGCTCTCATAGCTGTCAATTTCAATATGTCTTAGTTTGTGACCAGATTTAACTTTAAACAAGAGGACACAAAGGACCCGGACATCCAACTAGAGTCGGGCGTAAAGGCAGGATCTTACACAGAGCTTTTTCAAACCTTGACTTAAGTCATGTTTATTGCTGTTGGGTTTTTTTACAGACTTTTTAACCATTAATATATAAACATACATTAGGTTAAAGAAAATTATGAAGTAAAAAAAGTCAATTTGCTGACACACTACCATGCATCACTTAGGATTAAAACAAAAAGCTAAAACAAACAAATTAATTGCACTGTGTGGGAGGAATGCAGAAAAATAATACAACCAAAAATGAAAACCATCATCAAGAAAATCCACAGAGAAAAATAAAAACAATCTGGTGCGCTAAAAAAACAAAAAGAAACAAAACTCAACCCAAGGGCAACACACAGGTAAACAAAAAGTGCTTTGAATTAAGAACAGGGAAGGTGAAAACTGAAGGGTGGACGTCAAGATACCTGAATGATCTCTAAGCTGCTGTGAATAGAGCCGTGACTCCCGTTTGAGGACAAGCTGGAACTAGAGTGGTACGGTTCAGATCCTCCACGCATTCCACAATGGTACGGTTCCAGGAGCATGGATTTCTCCTGCATGTACTTCCCTCGGAAATTACTATGAGAACTGCCGACTGGGTTATCCACCTTGCTGCTGCCACTAACACTCCCACCCCCTTTCACAAAGAAGTCTTCCTCTTCACCGTTATCTATAATATTATCGAGACTACGCGCTTTACGAGACACCCCAGAGTTTGAATTCCTTCCGGAATTGGGAGACTGACGAGGCAAGTAAGCCTGTGTCCGAAGCATGGCACTCTCCATAGCTGCCGTGATTTGACGGTAAACCTCTCTCTCAGAGTAACAGCTCCATGAGGTACGACCCCGATGGTAAGGTACATCCGGGCTGAGTGATGACCTTGACCGTCTAGCAAGACCCGGTGCACCCGCGCTGCTAGTATCGTCATGACTAGGGATGACACCGTTTGCCTGGTTCTCATTGGCTTTGGGAATCAGATCACATATTGGGTAGGAGGAGAAAGCAATGCTGTTTGGTCTGTCTAACACTCTCCTGTTTTTGTCTTTGCGTAAAACCACTTTAGAAGAAACGGGAGGAGCTGCCGTAGCAGCTGCTGCTGAAGATAACATGAGAGAGGAGGAAGAAGAGGACACTGTCATACTGGACGTACTGGAGATTGGGGACATGATACAATAGGAGGAAGATACAATTGGAGACTGACGACTGGTCAGGGTAGAGAGGCTCTGGGAGAGGACTCTGCCATCACTGGGAGAGCAGATGGGAGAATGCAACATGTTGTCGTCCATGGACATAGGAGACAGGGGTTCCAAGGATGAGCAGAAGCTGTCGCTTGGAGAGGTCAGGGATGGAATGACGGGGGAAATGCTGGATTGAGGCATGGACGATGTCGGTGAAAGCATAGAGTCTGGGGTAACAGCTGCACTGGAGTCGATGGGAGAGGAAGGGAGGGCTGACTGGGATGCCGAGTGAATGCCAGAGTCAGTGATGGAGTCCTCCGCTGTGTTTTGCTCCATCGGGTCGTGTAACTCAATTGAATCACTACCATCGGCCGTGGCACTGGGGAAAGGATGAGCTATACTTGCCTCCACGGGAGACAGGGTAGAACTCGCAATGCTGGGGACGGAGCTACCACTGCTGATTGACATGGGAGAGTCCAGAGCTGATGACGAGGCGTGGCTGTCTGTGAGCAAGGATGAGCTTTGGTCCTCTAATTTAGAAATACTGTCTCGGTCTTTGAGATCCTGAACAATATCGCGCACTGAGCAAGGAGTAAAGCTCAGTTTGTCTAAAGATGTGGTGGGGAATCTGCTCAAACTTTGGTACTGCATGGATGACGAAGACGTAGATGATGTTAATACTGATGAAGACATGGATGAGGAGGCTCCACCACCGTCACTCATATAGCTGCTACTGACACTACTGCTGCTTAAATCTAGGGCTGCTGAACTTGAAGATGAACAAGATGAAGAAAAGCGCAACAATGCACTCGACGACATTGTCGATGACGATGATGAAGAAAGCAAGGATAAATTAGATTCTGTTAAGGACAAGTGATCTGATGATGAAAGCGATTTGTCTGAACTCATAACATGAAGAGTCTTTTGTTCTGAGCTCTTACCCATATCTGAATTGATCTTATCCCTCCGTTCCGTACCAACAGAAGCAAAATTAGTTTCAGGCCCTATTTTCTCTTTTGCTTGTGCTGCCAACAAAGCATTGTGAAAATCCTGGGAAGGATTCGATGGGGAGGAAAAATTGAGTCTGGCCATAGCAGCGGTCGGGGAGGAAAGGGTTAAAAAGGTTGGTTTTTTAATACTCGGACGTTGTCTTGTTTTTCCTCCGCAAGGACTTTGTCCGTGGCCAAACTTTGAAGATGTTGCTGAAAGGTCTTCAGTTCTAGCCAACTTATCGGGACTATTGAAATGCTGGGACTGGATGCCGCTTTTGCGTTTGTTCTTGGAGTCTCCCGGTGATTGTAAGAGTTGTCTTGTCGTAGATAATGGTGATGGCACTGAGGACGACGATGATGATGACAATGAAGACAGGCAAGGCATGGAGGTAGACATGTACAAGTCTGATGTGGGAGAGCTGAGAGACAGAAAGAAATTTCTTGGATTGAGTTTCACTGATCTGGTCCTTTGGGGTATTGGTTTCACACTTGAGGGTAGAGGTGACTCATTTGATGATGACAATGATGACGACGAGGACACAGGTGCTTGTGACGATGAGGCCGATGAGTTGGTTTGAGTACACATTGTGGTAGCACATGAATCCACAAGCACAGTATTTGACACAATCTTACTGACTGAAATACTACTATTTATCGTCTGCTGCACACAAGGAGAACATTCATCCGAGATATTATCGGAGGTACTGAGATCACAATTTTCAGAAGCTTCTGAGACAGGAGTAAGCTGAGGCCCTAAAACTTTTTCAGCAAGAGTTGGAAATCCACCTTTGGTATGGGCGACTGGAGAGCCCAGGGAAATAGTTGTAGGTCTAGATCTTCGTCTGAATCCAGAGAACATGGATGATAAGAAGCTGGGCTTTGATTTTGACTGGCCTAGCTTTGTAAAAGGAAGTGCTGGGACTGATGAGGACGAGGTTATCTCAACAGTTTCAGACTGATATGTAGAACAGGTCTCCAAAATATTGTGACTGGAGGAGTCCTGGGGAAACATGGATGGTGATGGGAATCCTGTCTTGGGACACGTCGTTTGTGCTTGGTCATTTCCGCAGCCCCCAGGACTAGGAAAGCCGGTGATAGGACAGACTGTGGCTGGCAACACACTGGAAGGCATGTTGGGGCAGGATTGGGCAAGCAGATGCTGTGACTGCTGCTGAGGTTGTTGAAATAGGGCAGAAGTATCACAAAATTGTGGCAGACGGGGCTTAGTCAGGTGAGTGTCTTTGGATGGTGGCAGAGAGGCAGAGGACGAGGGAAAGCTGACAATCCCGTCTGCCGAATCTGCCAAAGATGGGTTGGGGTTATGGGTGTATGCAGGATTGGCGTAGGAGGGTCCTGGGAAGGGACACAACTCCAAACGTCGTCCGTGAACAAATATCCCTTTGGACTGATTTCTGTACGGGTCGTCTTCAGGGGTGGGGACAATTTTGGATCCTGCTGTAAGTGGTGAGGGTCTGGACGTTGTAGGAATGCTGGACGACTGGTTGTTGTGGAAAGCATGGGGTGAGAAATGAGTTGCTGCTGCCGCTGACTCTGGGCCTGGAAACGGGCACTCCAGAATAGAACTCGGTGATTGAATATTGGTGGAGGGGAGGTCTGAGGGTGAAGAGAAGGATCTGTTGACTGTGCGTGGTCCAGGGGAAGACGGGCTGGAGGTGTGGAGATCCATAACACTGGGACTTGCTCTCCCTACAACTTCCATCAAGACGTCTTCGCTCAAACATTTCTCGGCCTTGAGTGTTTCTATCCTGGCCTCTTCATCGGCTTCCTGTCGACGGACTATCCTCTCATATTCCAATAATTGGCCGAGGAAGTTGAAGTTTGGAGATATTGTTGGACGTTTATCTTTAACATATCTATTGAGGATGAGAATAATTGGAGAAGGGAATGGATATTTTAAAAACACAATAAGTTTACATTCCTGTAAAAACATTTAGTTTTAAGCAAAAAATCATAGAAACAAATATTTCGATTCCAACCTAAAATATCCAAATCACAAATTACATGTGGAAAACAATTCATAAAAATAAATTAAAATTTGAACAAAACTGTTTTCAAATCGATTAATTTTGGGGCAGTTCAAAGAAAGGGGCTGTAAAAGAAGAATCTCAAACGAGATTAAAATAATAGTATCATTATCATTGTTATCATTAACATTATCATTGTTATCACTAACATTATCATTGTTATCACTAACATTATCATTGTTATCACCTTTATCATTAACATTATCATTGTTATCACCTTTATCATTAACATTATCATTGTTATCACTAACATTATCATTGTTATCATTAACATTATCATTGTTATCACCTTTATCATTAACATTATCATTGTTATCACTAACATTATCACTTTTATCATTAACATTATCATCACTGTTATCACTAACATTATCATTGTCATCAATGTTATCACTGTTATCATAAATATCATCATACTTCATTAAAGTAAGTTATTCTTAACAATGAATTAAATCCTTGAGTATAAGTTTGTAACGTAAAAAACCAAATGAGAGTATTTACCGATAAGCTTCATCTGATGTCATTTTCATGTGTTTCATGATGTAGGCAATGGCAAGAGTTGCCGAACGGGACACACCACCCAGACAATGGACAAGGACGCAGCCATTGGCCTCTCGCACTTTATCTGATGACACACATATAATGCAATTGTTATTGATTATGATCAGGTTCAATTTGGGATTTATGACTCCAAGCAAAACAACAAGTATACTGGGTTTTTTAAAAAAATCATCTGCCAATTAGAATTAATTAAGAGCAAGATACAAAGAAAGAAAGAAAGAAAGAAAGAAAGGAAAACCTAACCTCCTGAAAGAAATCTGATAAATTGCAAAACGTATCTAATAAAAACAATGATTCAAATTATGACTCCATTACAATTTCCTTCCAATTTTTAATCGTATAGCTTATTATAGACACAAAGATAACAAAAATATTTTCATTCTCACAAGAAATAATCATGAAAAGAAAGAAAGTGGGATGTTTAAAATCTAGACCAGAAAAACGGATTGGCACTACTCTCTACTATTCAATACTAACCAAGAAATTGAAAGGCTTCGGGGAAATAAGGCAAAAGCTTTTCACAATAGTTATCATTGACAGGAATGCGATGGAAATGGCCTTCTAAGATGAAAGGGGGCCGAGCACAAGTCTTGCTCACATTGAGGATGTATGTGATGCCATTCACCTGAAAAAATTTAAAGTTTAAAGTTAGTGGTTTGACGACCCTTTCAGAGGAGGGAGCTCCTGTTTAAAGTCCATCTCCCAAAGGACTTGAGCCAACAGAGCCAGAAAAAAGGCCTTTTTAAACTCTTTCTTCCGTAGACATCCCAATCCGTGAGCGAGTGAAGTAGATCTGTGTCAGAGAGGATCATTAATCCATTCATTTAGCATCAAACTGTCATGATAGGAGTATAGCATTGACCGGATATCATAAACTGTTCCCATCTATTATCAATTCAAAAGTTCTTCAAGATCGTCTCACAGGGTTCATTTACTGTTGTTTGATGGATTAAACTGTCATCAAAATACTGCAATAATAATATCAGTTTCCTTCATGGCGGCACCACTTTAAATATGATTTAATTAATTTCAAAACATTGCAAAGCACGACTAGGTATCAGCCCTCCAATACTTAACCAAGAAATTAAAGGGGGTAGCGCATGGCTCAGTAGGTAGTTTGTGTGTGACCCTCGACCTTTGGCCAGGCGGATTTGCTGTTCTCAGGCGTGGGTTTGATTGGCACACAAAGCGCTTTGAATCCCAAAACCAAACACAGCTTAAATGCTACATATTCAGGACAAGCGACCAATCAGCCCATAATAAAGACTCTAGTCAGTATGACCTCAAACATTCTAACACCAAGCCATGACAAAGACCAAGACTAAATATTATTCCAGAGCTTTTCCAGGACTAGATTCTTAAATTCCAGAGCTGCAAAAATCACTTTTTCACCCAGAAAGTTTACATTTGCAGCCCGGAAACACCTACAGGAACTTTTTGCCCCAACTATCCAGGTGATGGACAAAGTTCCAGAGCTTTTTCGAAGCACAAATACAAATTCCATGGTTTTTCAAGTGGTTTTTACTATTACAATAAACTCCAGAACTTTTCAAAGGATCCCTGGAATCTAAAGCTGCCCAGATGCCCTAAACAAAGATCACACAAGAGTGGCGACACCTACCTGTGCCACGTCATGTGCCATCGAATCCTGCTGACTGCCGAGGTACAAGAAGGAGAGGATACGTGTTGGACCCACGTTGCTGACGGGCATACAAGGCTGTGAGAGGGAGGTCAGGGTGGAACACTGGGAGCGGCTGGATTTGTTCTCCACCAGGTTGGAATGGGTCGCTTGGAAGGTTAAGAAACCACCTGAATTTTGAGATGAAATACAAAGAAAAAGAGTTCTTAGAATACCAAGTTCTTTCAACGCAACACCAACAAGGCTAACGTTAGGCATGATTAAAGGCTTGAACATCTGATTGTGAACATGCTCAAGAGGCTTGGTTTTCGCTCACCGTTTGGTCCAGGTTTAGGATCTATGGTAACAAAAAATTAATTGATTAAAAACACTTCTTTCTTCTTTCTTATCCAGTTCCCTTTTTTTACCATTACAGTGTAGGGCCAGCACTATGAGGCTGGATTTCTGTGGATCAAGATATTAAGCCAAGCAGGTGATCAACCCACTGTGAGATTAAAAAGTACTGAGTATGTAAATTGGTCTTTGTAACTACCTGACACCAGACGGTTAACCATGAAATGCTAGTGTTTGTAACTTACAATCTCATATCACCTCCAAAAGCTATCATTATAGGTGCCAACAGTCAATGTTGAAAAAGGAGGAACTTCTCGATTAAGATACATAATACAGTGGTATTCTGCCAGCAACAGTTAATTTGGCACTAAGCAGGTTTAATGGTGATTCATCGGATAGCTGAATTCTGCTAATTAGCTCAGCTGGTTAGACGTCTCTGGCTAGGCGGTGTCGTCGTACGCAGTGGTGTGGGTTCGATTCCTACACATTTCTTCTATGGCTATTTTTTCTGCATTTTTCTGGCACTATAACTTTGCTAAATAGCGGAGAGTGGCACCTATGATCATAGATAGAATTTTTTTAAATATAAATATCCCACCTTTGAGAAAAGCCACACTATTGAAAGTTGTGCTAAGTTTGCGGAGGAGGACATGTACAAAGTTGTCAGCTGTCAGCAAAGACGGGTCTTCTGTACATTGATCATAGACGATGACATCACAGCTAGAGTCTGCCACAACATTGCACGTTTGATTCAAGAGGTCCACCACATGCACCTGTCGGATGGCAAGAAAAAAACACCAACCTATAAGCATGGCACCAGCAGGATCTAATAACCAAATTAATAAATCTAAAAATAATAAAAAGTTTAAAGTTGTTAGTTTTACACCCTTGGTAACACATTATATGTCATATCAAAGGAAGACCTCCGATTTATAGTCCATCTCCAATAGGAATTGATTCTATAAGGAACCCACAGCCTATAAAAACATGAGAAACTTCAAAGGAAAAATTCCACACTTTGCCGCTGGGATACGAACCCAGTACCTTCTGCTCACAAAGCGAAAATAATCAGGGAACGAGTATATCGATAGGAATAGAATTCAGGAAGAGATGTAGTGTTGCAAAACAAAATTATTTTGAAATATATTTTTGAAACAAAAACAAACAACAGCATTTTCATAATTGACACCTTTTTTACTTCAATTATCCATTCTATGCTATTTGGTTGTTTTTGCCTAGCTCTTGATAGTGACATGATTTTGCCCTTTCCTTGTTGATTTAGACTTTCAAACAGGTAAGCTTTTGTGTAATTATTTTCTAATCATTGCCAAAGTGGCAAATTCACCCAGCATTTATCAATAGCTGAGGGGGTACCCACAAGGGCTACAGTCATTTGTATCAATAGCTGAGGGGGTACCCACAAGGGCTACAGTAATTTGTTTATTGACCTGGCTTTGATCAATACAGCTCAGTACATTGCTTGTGGTGCCAGTAAAGAGTTATTGACACAGTGGGTTGATCACCTGCTTGTCTAAAATTCTGATCCAAAGCATGTGTGCTCAATTGTGTTTGGTGACCGGGGTGCCTGTGTTTTATATGCAGGTATCTTGTGTGCCTTTCATGGTTGAACATGGGGCTGGCCCCAACACTGCTCAGCGGTATTAAAAGAGTTCCATCAAACAAACAAACCTTTTCTATTCACTACTCAACATGTACGCCCTAGGCAACTCATTACAGGTCCTATCAAAGGGGGACCTCCGAATCATAGTGCATCTCCGATAGGAATGGATTCCATAATTCCATAGGAATCCATAGGGCCAGAGTCATAAAAACTCTTGAGAAAATTCAAAGAATTTGAACCCAGGACTTTCTGCACATGAAGCAAATGCAATATTTCTATGCTACAACACCCTGCACCCACCCGACCGACCGTGGCCTTGAAAACCAGCACCATCCACTGACCTTATCCTGCTGCAATCTCCGCTTGACCAGCTTGGAACAACAGACGTTGACAGACTGCTGGATGTTGCTCGTGTTGTATTCCAGGAAGGAACGACTGTCTATCACCATGGTCTGGGAGAAAAGGGAGAAGAAAAAAACCGTCAATGTTAACCACTATCAGCCAATTAACTCCCTTGTTGCTTGATGTGAACCGAACATCCAACATGACACAACATGTAGCCTCCTATATTTTTTTTCTTGTTGGTTTTTGACTCTAACTTGAATACGAAGGGGTCACAGGATGTGTTGTTTTGTTTTGTTATCCATTCAGAATTGCTGAACACAGAGCTGGGAAAACTCTGATCAGGTGTATAAGGCAAGCAGGTGATCAGCCCACTGTGCCCCAAACCTTGAATGGCACAATGAGCATCACATTTTTAGGTGTTGC
>JARBEQ010230595.1:0-12186 GCA_030265355.1 Tritonia tetraquetra
CTCTCTCTCTCTCTCTCTCTCTCTCTCTCTCTCTCTCTCTCTCTCTCTCTCTCTCTCTCTCTCTCTCTCTGTTTTTTTTTCTCTTTCTCTATATTGTTCGATGAACGTCATATTACTGTACTACTAACTGTCAATGTTTCCAGATCAGCTTCTACTCAAGAATGGAAAGGGGTAAAATCCTACCACAAGGTGTTGGCAGCGTTTGTTTCAGCATTCAAATACAACATTGTTGAGTTGACCGGTTTTTTTCGAGGATGGTGGAGGAGGCAAATTACTCTCTCAAAAAATCGATACTTTTTAGCAAATGCTTTTCTCCGAAAAGATGTTGTTCCATATTTGTCATGAAACACCAGATTTTTATAATTTGATAGGTCACACAATCAAACCGTGTCAAATTGAAGTCATTTTTGGTAGAAATTGACAGTCAACCGGTTGGCATGCAAACTATGGTACATTCGACTCCGGTTTATCGCAACTCGGTTAACCCCAATTGCTGCTTAATCGCAACTTTTCCCAAGAATCGGAATGAATTAATTCTATATAAAAGTCGTCGCAGTGGGCAGATCACCTGCTTGGCCTAATATCTTGATCCAGAGTAAATCCGCCTTATAGAGTAGGCCCTACACTGTAATGGTAGCAGGGAACTGGATAAGAAAGAAAGAAGATATATAAAAGTCACTGGTTAGTAGCAACTGCGGATAATCGTAGCAATTTTGGTACTCCCGTAGTGTTGCGATTAACCAGAGTCGGCTGTAGCTGGAGACACAATAATTTGCTTCTCTCCCTACGCTAAGATTTATTTTGTTATTGTGACTGATGTGCCGCAAATTATTTTTATGATTATTTTCTTCCCTTTCCCTTTATTTCATCGGGCGGAACAACAGAGTAAGAGTAAGTGACAACGGACTAGTTGATCAACCAGTAAGATTGCTTGTATTTTTTTTAGCCTCGGACCAAAAGGTCGGTCTGTAACCGTGGTGATGAGCAGACAAAGTAATTGTCTACCTCTTGTTTATGATAAATTGTATCTTATGGATTATGAGGTTATGTTTAATTTAGCACGGTTTGAGCATATTCCTATAATAGGACTACCTGTCAATTTTGTGAATGTTGGTTTGGGGTTTTTTTTGGGGGGGGGGGTCTTATCTTTCTTTTTTCCCACACCACCACATAATTTAATACTTTTTGACTACCATGAAATTTGACTCCAAATTG
Organism: Tritonia tetraquetra; assembly: GCA_030265355.1. Taxonomy (NCBI): domain Eukaryota; kingdom Metazoa; phylum Mollusca; class Gastropoda; order Nudibranchia; family Tritoniidae; genus Tritonia; species Tritonia tetraquetra. Next base: position 1,216 of record JARBEQ010230595.1, read on the forward strand.
TAATGATTTCTAAGTTTGAAATTTATGATGGAAATTCAAATCAAGTATGTATAGCAAGTAGCTAGATATAACATTGTTACCCAAAAATAATTCTTGTACTTTGTATTATTTTGATCTCGATTTGGACCATGCGGCCAAAGATAATCAACATTAAGATAGTCAACTCAATTAATTTTACTGTGGCCGCATGAGAGTGATATCTCTTTATTAGCTAGTATTCCCAGACTTCTCTTATTGTTTTGGTTCGTTCAACACTCGATACAATTGCATTGTCGTAATGCATTCTTATATCAAAATCATGTGAACTAAAAAAAATGTCGCACCAAAATCATAAAATGTGTTCTATCCGGTGCACGCTATGGCACAACTATCATCCAAGGTGCAAGGGAAACAACTCTTAAAATTTCCTCACTCATTATATATTGAAATACGCCGAGTTGACTATCTTATTGTTGATTACCTTTGATGCTGCTTTGTCTTTATGACCCAATCATCACATTCGACCCTGACCGACCATATAGCAGAGGCTCATTTGCTTTCTAGTGGGATTTGTCCACTCCCATTTGGTTCATTGAAAATTTATTTATTCATTTATTGAGTTTTCAGTTAGTGTTTGACCTGACGAATTGAGCATTTCGTCAGTTTGGTTGGTGGTTGCTATTCTCTTACGTTATCTTGGTGCAAATGAGTGGGTAGCTCCCAACAGCGGAAACCGTATGCATCCAGGATGACTTCCTGCACCCAGATGGTGCCTTTTTGTTGTTATTAATATCATTATTATTATTATCGTTATTATTATTATTATTATTCCTATGAATGAAAAGTTAAGATTGTTCACGATTTTGGAGATAGTAGTTCTGTTTCGTTTGGCTTTTTCTTTTCTAATTATTCCAATTTGTTTGGCTTTTTTTGTGATTTGAATACAAACAATGATAACCGGTAATGTGCTGTTTTTGTCATGTTACTGATTTCAGGCCTACAAAGATTTTCTTTTGTGACTTAGCTGTCGTCACTTGGAATTGGAAACTTTAATGTAATGAATTGGTCATTGATAATGTTAAAACTGTATGATAAATAATGTCTCCTTCTCTTCTGATGCCTCCTTCTCTTCTCTCCACTTATTCTTTTTCCAGGGATTTTTTCTATAAAAAACAACAAATAGTAGTATTCATCAATTTATTGCTAAATGAGTAACACTCCGGCAGTCACAAGGATGTAGTCAATAGACACAATGAGGAAAGGGTTAGGGTGTATTTTATTCGTCATGACTTTCTGACATATCCCTGTCATGACTTTCTGACATATCCCTGTCATGACTTTCTGCCTTATCCCTGTCATGACTTTCTGACATATCCCTGTCATGACTTTCTGCCATATCCCTGTCATGACTTTCTGCCGTATCCCTGTCATGACTTTCTGCCTTATCCCTGTCATGACTTTTTGCCTTATCCCTGTCATGACTTTCTGCCTTATCCCTGTCATGACTTTTTGCCTTATCCCTGTCATGACTTTCTGCCATATCCCTGTCATGACTTTCTGCCTTATCCCTGTATCTGTCATGACTGTAGCCCAAAGCAGTGTTTTGCGGCCAGATCCAGTGGTATTGAAAGACACACTGAAACACCCCAACTACCATGTTTGGCTGAATCTCAAATAATTTAGACAAGCAGATTTAAAGAAAAGTTTGAAGTTTAACGCCCTTTTTTAACACATAAAGTATAACGGTTGAGTTGTATTAAAGGCAGTTCAATAGAACTAGAGAAGATTCTGTGATCTCTAGGGCAGAGCCATGAAAACTCTGAAAGGTTCAGAGAAAAAAAATTCTGCGCCCATTCCTCCTCGCTCTGAGGTCGAATGGCATGACCACTGAGCCACGAGCACCCCCGGTAAGCAGATAATCAGCCCAGTGTCTTTGATAATGCCTAAGTTGTGCCACAAACAAATACCCTTAATAGAGATTATTATTACAATGGGCCTATGAACAAACCACTGTCTCCCATTTGGCCACTTTCAGCTGAAGAAATGGTCAGTTATACATATTGTTATTCATTATTATATTTTCTTACACACTTAATGTCACATGGTTACACCTAAATAAAAGGTTGTTTGTTTTCCAATGTCAGTGTCCAATTATTATTTGTGTATGTCACAAGAGAATGGGTTCATTCCTTAGCAGACGTTGATTTTACACTGAATATTCTCAGCTTTTGAACAAAATTACATTTTATTGCTTTTCTGAAGTTGGCTATACCGTCTTTTGTAACTCTTTTTTAAACTCGTTTAACATTTTGCTCTAATTCTATTATTCAATTTGCTTTTGTACACAGCTCGTGTTTTGAAAATGTAACCACCCCCTTCCCTCCACCCTTTTCCCACCCTATGATAATGATATCATTAGAACTTTTTCTCACTGTCCGCTTGCTCTAGGCACCAAATAACAAACAATTCTTGTGCATGTGATTCGTGATGTATTAACTTACTGATATTCTCCATACTAAATTGTACAGCTTTCTTAATTTGGTGTTTTTTTCTTTTATAATTCTAATTAATGTGTAAAAACGAAACGGTTATTGGAAAGAAGAGATTAATATTAATATATTCTTTGTATGATATTGATATCAACGAGTGGTATGTTGCTGGCCATGCACTGCCTCATCGTTCGGCTATAGGTTTTGAAGACAAAGTCATAAGAGATAAAGATGTACCTAAATAATTTGAAAAAGTTGTTTCAACTCAAGAGTTGTCGGAAAATATATTTGTTTAAGTTCTAAAGTTCAAAGTATTACGCCATTTTCAACACATTAAGGTAATTTCAAATGCAATTCTGAAGAACTTGAGAAGATTCCATGTGAATGTCGTGAGCAGAGCCATGAATACTCTGAAAGGACCAGAGAGAAAATAACACGCTAGGCGGGCCTCAAAGACGGTAGTCCGTGTCCCAAGTCCTGTGACTTTACCACTATATAATATATAGTATATAGGCATGGAGGTATCACCTATACATACTTTGAACATGTTTTGTTATCCATAGCACATATCACTGCAAAGCAGTGTTGCACTCAGCTCTATATCCAGCATTGCTGAACACAGTGCTGGGCAAACTCTGCATTAGTAGAAAAGGCAAGCAGGTGACCAGCCCATTGTGCCTAGAACCTTGAATGGCACAATGAGCGTCACAATAATATTTAGGTGTTGCCCAAGTTTTGGCTAACAATATTTACTGTTGCCTTGGTGGTACACCCCTCAGCTATAAAAAAAAACAAAAACAGAGCATATTTTACCACATAAGATGATACTTGGAAATTGACAAACATATTTCTTCTGAACGCAGATACACTTCGGTTGGATTGATCTAGTTAGTCATTGTCCCAGAGACGGTTGGATAACCATGAAGAAGAGAAACAAATGCTATTTTGTACTTGTGGCTTTTCGTGTGATTTAGACCTTTATCAGCTGTCAACAGTTGCCAGCTTGTCCTTTTAGTAGAGTAGATTTTTCAACTTGGATTGTTAAATAAACTTTCATAAGAATGTGTCAATAATTATTCTATTTTGTTAATTGTAACTTTATCATAAAAAAGGGGGAAGGAGGATTGGCTGTTATTAGATAAGAGAAAATTAAATTAAACAAACACAAATGATCTTAATGTAAGTTTTAATTTGGCAAACACACGAAAAACAAAAACAAGAATATATCAGCTGTCGCAATAAGTGTATAATTTCCAATGAAAAAAACCTAGGAATTTCATCTCTTTTGCCTGTGGACTATGAAAAAGGCAATACCTTCTTTCTTACCAAGTGCCCGTTTACCATTACTTTGAAGGGCCAGCACTATGAGGCTGGATTTCTGTGGATCAAGATATTAAGCCAAGCAGGTGATCAACCCACTGAAAAAAGGCAATACACTGATCAGGATTAATCAAAGACAGGCCAATAAACAATGCCCAATTTGCCCAGAGATAAATGACCCGATTGATTAAGTGATGTGTGTTTTATTTCTTTCCATTATCAGATCAACTGAAATGATCAACGTGACTCCAAGAGATGCCTACTAATTACTAATGATGGATGGACCGAGATTCAACAAAGGGTTGACCGTCTCCTTTTTTAGAAGCAAATTATCTGCTTGTTTGTCTATTTGTTTGGTTGTTTGTAAGACTTGTTTGTAAATGATTTGGGTGGAGATGTGAATGTGAACTGTTGCCTGTTCACTTCGTGCCGGGTAGCGCATTAGAAGGATTCAGTAAGTGAGAACTGAACATTGTAAACTACCAGATATTGATTTCTGTGTGAAACAGTTGTGATGATAATAGTGATGGACTCGCCCCGGTGGGACAGGAAGTCTACAAAGCGTCACAGCACAGGTCGGCTTATCCTATCTAATTACAACAAACACTATTAGTGAAACCGGGTCATGCTCGGACAGCACCGGCCTCTTGAATGTTGTATGTCTTTTTGTGTGTGACATCTTTCACTTTCAGATTAAAAGAAGTGTGTGTGAAAAGTTTCACAAGCAGCAATATATTTAGCATTCAATATGGCTGTGTTTTATTTAAAACTGTGATATACTGGTTAGATGTCATTGTGTATGAAATGCTTGTATAGATGCAATGTGTGAGAGAGTGAATTGTTTGAGAAATATTTTTTGAATAGTGTGGATAAAAATAGCATTTGAATGAATCAGAGAATGTCGGGATCAAATATTAACAATTTTTTTTTTTTATCATGTGAATAATGATATTGATAATAATGAAGAGGGAAAAACAACATTCTATCCAAGTTATTTTAGAAAGGCAAAGGAGATTATTCTACTAAGCAACCCTGAAATGTAACTGATATAATAATAATGTAACCAGAATTTGAATGCTGATGTCCAAGGTGAAGTTGGGTGATGGTGAATAAATGAATAGGGTTGTCAAGACTCAACTCTCTGCCTGGAGTCTGGCAATTTCTGTTCTAGCCTTCTCACACCATTCCTAGACATAAAAGTCATTGAGATCATGGTGTTTTCTCATGATGATTTCTGTAACATCGTTATCATAATGACTTCTATGTCTCTCATCATATCACACAACCCTCTATACCCCTTGGCCAAATCCTGACTTTGTGGCCTGTGTAATAAAGGACACAAACATTTTGCTGCAAATTAATGCCAAATAAAACTTCAAACAGTCCCCATCCCATGGCTTTAAAATTGTTTTTGTTGTTAATTTTTAATTATTTTTTTCAATTTGTCATATTTATTCGCATGAATGTAAATGAAGACTCCAGGGAGAGAAAATAGCAACGTCACATTCTATTTTTATTAAATGGAATTAGCTCGATCGGTAGAGCATCTGGCTCTGTTTCTGGCTAGGCGGTGTTGTCATTCACTGGTGTGGGTTCGATTCTTACGGTGGACAATTCCACTTTTCTTCTTCTATGGCTATTTTTCTGGAACTTTCACATTTTCCATCTTTTCTTGATACTACTTATTCTATTCTTAGTGAGCTACCCCCAACCCCCAAACAATAAGATATTCAGTCAACAGTTGCGCTGTAATTATTTTGAATGTTTTATTTATTAGTAAATTAGGATATTCGTTGGTTTTATCAAAAGACATATTTGCTGTTTTCAAGTTTTAGCTAATTATTAATGCAGTATTCATCTTTGAAATTGGAGTATCTTTGAAATGAAAAATTTGACTGCCTTTTTTCCCCATCTGTGGTCTTTAAATATAAGAGAAGTATTATTATTGTTTTTGTTTATTGTGATGTGTGCGGTTCGATTATCTCATTCCAGTTTGAAATTCTTGTTCTTTTCCTTTTTTAAAAAATATGATCCCACATGACTTGCATGATGTTATCGGATATTTTTGTCATTATCTTAAAGTTTGAATACTTTGTAAAGCTTGCATTATTCTCTCTCTCTCTCTCTCTCTCTCTCTCTCTCTCTCTCTCTCTCTCTCTCTCTCTCTCTCTCTCTCTCTCTCTCTTTGTTTTTGGTCTAGTACTATGATCACTTTCACAGTGGGTTGATCACCTGCTTGGCTTAATAGCTAGATCCAGAGAAATCCAGCCTCGTGGTGCTGGCCCTACACTGTAATTGTAAAAGGGAACTGGATAAGAAAGAACTATGATCACTTACATTTTTGGTCACTTAAATTCTTTTTTGCCTTGTTCTCTCCTATTCCAATTTGTATAAGAGTAAGAGCTAATATTTTACCATTTTGCAATTGTGATGAAATCTGTTTAAGCTCAGACATGTTTTAAAATTCTTTAATTTGATAATCACCACCAAGACCCCACAAGACACTGCTGATATACAAACTCGTAGTGAACTGTTTTCCATGGAAATGTGGCCTTTTACTACTTTTAACATATTATTCACAATGACACTTGCAAACTGTGTTTGTTCATGCCCAGGACAGACTGGCGACAGGGAAGCGGGCGGGGGAAGATTTTATTTGTCAAAACACTGGAATTTGACTGACACAGTTGATATATAATATAAATGCTATTTGAAATGTAAATAATTTTATTGATATATGTGGTGGCTTGAGAAAAAAAACAGTAAAAAGTCGCACTGTTTTTGAGCAAATCCTCTGTAGTCAATTTTTCAGAGATTATCTTCTAATTTTAAACTTCATTTTCTCAAAACATTGGCCGTAGTAATTAAGATAAAACCTTCAATCACTTCAAATAAAAAGTAACATGTCCACAAATGACAATGACAGTAAAATCAGGTATATGGATAACAAAATAAGACTTGGTGAAAAAGAATTGACCTAATACTAAAGTCACTCAAATCCAGCAATTTGTATGATAAGTGGTTACGTCAGATTTTGATGCTGTCAATGTAAAAATGTGACTATTCCCGTTCTTTTCGCAGACTCCTCATAGCATATGGTTTGAATTAGTTTTTGCCATTTTCAAATCCAATGCTGAATTATTAAATGTCACAAGTTGACGAGTTTTGGGAAGAAGATCCTGATAATTGTTATTCTATGTGTATGTGGTGGAATTAAATGAAACAAAATACACACCTGTGTGTGTGTGTGTGTGTGTGCATGCTTGTATTATGTGTACACGTATTTATTGAAATTGGATCGATTGTTACGTGGATATATGATGTGATCAGTGAGCAAATTGAATGATGGTGTAAAATTGACATATACATATATACATATATACAATAATGCCGGTGCCATGCAATCTTGTCATAAGTCCGTTTGCTTAACTCTCCAGGGAACAGTCAAAATCTTTTGCCCAAATCAATAGTGAAAGGCTTACAAAATATTGTTGGACAGGTTTCATTAAATCTATCACTCAACGCGAAATTTATCAATGATAGATAACACTAAATCTTTATTGTCCACAAAAGCAATTTTTCAATTGGTTTCACATCACACAGTGAACACATTTGATAACGAGATACATGTGTTTCTTCTCTGCTGCCTCTCTCTCTCTCTCTCTTTCTCCATCTGACATTTAAACATATTCTCTCATTCTATTTTTTAGATGAAGGTGTCGCGTAGCGTAGTCGAAATAGTGAAAAATGGAACATTTTGACTTATGCCATAATTGCATGGCACTGATAATATTGTATTATTCCCGAGAGATCTAAGTCCGTATTTGTTCTCTAATTTGAATTATATGCATTTTTCACATTTTGTGACTAGTAAATGTATGTGTTTTACTAAAATGGTGTGTATGTATTTTGCTCCATAATTATAATTGAAGGATGGTTATTTTGTTGTAATATTTATGGTTATTGTTTTCATCAGTCTGCCGACCCATTTTGATTTCAGGATCAAGTTATTGTTATTATTAAAATAACAAAATAATATACTTTTTAAATCTATGCAGTCTCTCATTTAAATACAAACTGTCAGCACTATTCCTATGGCCAGGACATGTTTCGCTTTTCTCTGCTTTCTTTGATTGACAACAAGAGTAAATAGCAAAGTCTGTAAAACACGATTAGAATATCCTTGTTATGGATTAATAAAGTATATTTTATCTTATCTATTCTTATCTAATCTTACCCAGGGTATCAAGTCACATTTGACCGGGGCACAACTGTTAGGCACCAGTTTAATGATTAAAGCTATGAATTAAATTTGGATTCGGTTACCTATTTCAAGTGTCACTGTGTTTACTTTCTATCTAGATTTTATGTATGTATGGGTTTGTCCCTCGCGCACTGGTTAAACCCCTTGCCTGTTGGATGCGGCAGTCTGGGTTCGAGTCCCACCTTGTGCAGGATATTTTTTCTAGACCTTTCCGAGTCTTCATGCTTTTGCCTTGGGAGATTCACATGCTTCTGCCTTGGAGATTCACATGAAATCAAAATCGTCTTCTCAAGTTCTCTCTAACCGCCTTTGACTTGATGACCTTTCTGTTGGTGAAACTTCCAACTTTTAAAAAGAAATGACTCATTAGGGGTTGGCAGAGGTGTATGGGTTGCGTAAGAATACTTGGTGTATAACTTGATTATTATTTCAATTGGGAACATTTCTCTACAGAAATATTTTGATGTCATTTATAATGGTCTTTTTTTCTTTCTTGTCTTTTCTATTAAAAGCCTTTTTTTTATCTCAGGGGCACCATATTTAAAGAACTTTTTGAATTTCGTTTAATTTTTTTTCCCCCCATTAATTCTTTTTTAACCAAATTAAACACGTTATCTCTTTAACTTTAAATAAGATTTTTACCTGATTTTAATTCAAACCTACTTGGCCTGATGGATATTGTGTTGGAAGATGAGGTAATTTACATCGGAAAATTTGTGTTATATTCTTTCTTCATTCTTCATATTATAATATGTTTTAAATATTTCATTTGGTTACGAATAAATCCCTTTTAAAAAATCCATTTTTAGTAGTAGAGTGGACTTTGTTTAGGCGAGTCCACTCTACAAATGAATGGAGATGTGACTGCTACAATTGCAATACATATCAAGATGTTTTCTTGGAGAAGCAGATAGCTCACTAATAATTTGGTTTTTGCTCCAAAAGGGTGTGGAGGCTGGCAGGTGTGGGTTCAATCCCCCACTTTCACATGTCAATGTGTCGTTCCTCTCGTCTTACTTTTTCTGGGGCTTATGACCAATGAGTGTTGCAAGTGCAAGCACCTCTTTCCTAAACCTTGATTTGTTTGGAGCCGTGTTGTGGGCACTGAAATGACCTATCTGTGTCCATAGAGCCTTAAAAAAGCAACAAACAAATAGTACCCTTTGTACTCATCCAATTACTGCTGTCTGATCGGTCTTTTTACTCTCTGTCTTTCTCTCTCATTCTTTCTCTATCTCTCTCCCTCCCCCCCCCCCTCTCTCTCTCTTTCTTTCTTTATCTCTCTCCCTCCCCCCTCTCTCCCCCTCTCTCTCCCTCCCTCTCTCTCCCTCCTTCTCTCTCTCCTCCTTGCATCTCCATATCATTGCATTCATTCTCTCATGGTTTATGCCTCTTATCTGTCTGTTTTATTTTCTTTATAATGATATCAACAAATGATTTATATACTATACAAAAACAGACCAGCATTCATTGTTATGAATTGACATTCCTTTCCATTCCTGTAGGATCCATTGATGTGAAAAATGTATGACTCGGCGTATTTTGTCATATCTATTATTAGGTCACAACACAACTCTCTCCATGGACAGCCTATTTTTTCCTGTCTCTTCCCTAATGTCTTTTCTACTTTAGCACTTGGTGATAGCAATAAACAAAGAAAAGCATTTTAGACGCACATGAATTGGGTTGTCTCGCCTTATATGGCAAAATCCGATCAGTTTTCTTATAGTTGAGGCGTTTACTTCCAAGTCAACAGTAAATATTGTTGCGGCCCAAACTTGGGCAACACCTAAAAATGTGATGCTCATTGTGCTATTCAAGGTTTTGGGTACAGTGGGCTGATCGCCTGCTCGCCTTATCTACCTGCTCCAGAGTTTTTTCCAGCTCTTTATTTAGCAATGCTGGACGTGTGGGCCAGCCATGAGACACTCCCCCTTGTGGAGTATAATGTGGTTTGGATAAAACAAACAACAAAACTTGAATTGGGTTGTTAACTAGGAGTAAAAGTAAAATATAATTTCCTTCTTATTTTTATGGAATAATAAAGTATATCTTATCTTATTATCCTTATCTTATCTTATAATGTTCTTGTCAAAGTATATGTTTTAATGGAGTAGACTCCATGGTTTTCGGGACATGTACAGTGACACACAGCACCAGCTAGGCCTATCATGACCTTTGATATGACCTCTCTCACTCTCTGGGTTGAAATAAAAGGGTGTCAAACTTCATACATCAGAAATTTTTGTTTGTTTGTTATATCAACAAGTGCTCCCTATTGGTTTTTAGTTGATAAATGCAAATCTAAGTAATAGAAAGAATGTATAAGATTCGTTTGGAAATTCTTATATTTTGATTACTCTCATTTCACTACTTTATTATTATTATTATTATTATTATTAAACTCAATAAATTGTCTTTTCCTTGTTTTTCATTTTCTCTTTCATTCTCTTCTTTTATTTTCTTTGTCTCTTATTTTCCTTGTGTCCCTACCTTCTTTCTCTCTTTGTGGTTGATGTTAAACTGTATCACTATAATACTAATACTATGATGTCCATAGTATTTCCAGATTGTTATAAATCATGTTATTTATTTTTATCACATGCAATGTATCCATTGGTTTGTTGTTTTTGTTTTTTTTCTTTATCTCATTAATAAAAAGAATTTTGATTTATATTGCCTTGCCCTGAACTTTCTTAAAATCATTATTTTGGAATGGGAGTGGGAGAAAGTGATAAGCGCGAGAAGGGGGAGGGTGGAGGGTGTGGAGACAGCCCGACACTTACCAAAGGACAACCTCTATACCATTATTATTATTATCATCATTCATTTCTCCCCTTGACCTACATTACATTGGATTGGCGCTGTCAATCACTCAGTCCTCTCCCCTTTCTGTCTGGATTTTCATTCATTTTCTTC
>JARBEQ010230706.1:0-12942 GCA_030265355.1 Tritonia tetraquetra
TGGCGAAAGTTTGTGTATCATGCATAAACCTTACACCGAAAGGTACTAAAAGGTTATTGATAAAGAAAGAAGAAAGAGATAACTTTGTTAAAAATTTAGCAATTAAACACAAATATTTGACCAGATTAAATGCGCAAGTGCGCAAGGTTTGTCAATACATACAGCAAAATGTTTATATCTATCTTTATTCGTTTTCATAGAATTACATTTCATTTGGGGTTCAACACATATGGGACACCCAATATTATCCACTTAGCCATGAACACTCACCCCATACAGGGTAGGTGTTTGTTTCTACCCATTAAAACAATCTGAGGGTTTTGAAGGCCTGGGATTTTATGAAGTTCTTTTTTCTCTCCATATTATAGGATTATGTCCTAATAGTCTCTTATCATCCTTATCAGGTCAATCTGCTCTAAAGCATTTCATGTTTGATCTTGTTCTTGCCAACACATGTCTCATCATATCTTAAAAGTGTTACCTACTGTCTGTCACCTAAAAAAGTTGATGAACACCTTTTTTATGGGTGGTACTATGTGGAGATTTCATATTATGTATTTTAGTTTAAGGACAACATTAGCATTTATAGTGTCATGGGTTTTGTTGGGGGGTTTTTTACGGAAGAGAAAAAATGTGTGGTAAGATTAAATGAAATTTCTATAACAGATTATTAATCTAGAAACGTAGATATTTGGCACCAATGCAATCATGAAGGGGGTCCCAGTGGCGAAGAGGTACGGTTATTGCCCCAGAAGCGAAAGGTACATGGTTTGATTCCCGGCAGCGTCAGGTATTTTTCTCAAAGAAACTTGGTGAAAACCTATATGCCACTACCCTGATCCTATTCAGGTAGGTGGGATCAAAGAACCTAGTTCTATCAGAGACAGACGATAAACTTGGAGTTCGGATGTCCTGTTGCACACGTTAAAGAACCCTTGGCAGTTTGAAATCGGTAAGAGTAGGCCGCAAGTCCAGGCAAAATTAAATCCTACCACAAAGGTCAGAGTGGGTTGATCACCTGCTCGGCTTAATACCTTGATTCAGAGAAATCCAGCCTCGTGGTGCTGGCCCTACACTGTAATGGTAAAAGGGAACTGGATAAGAAAGAAGAAAGAAAGCAATCATGAACCTATTGCAAACTAAATAAAGAGGAGGAAATGGGGATGGATTGGCCATACACTGAGAAATCTTGAAAACAACATAACCCAGCAGGCCCTAAACTGGAGCCCACAAAACAGACCTGAAAGCGTTCACTGGTCGATGACCTGAAGGCAATCTCTCTAGCCTGGGATATGGCCAAGAAACAGCCAGGGATAGAAGAAGATGGAGGATGACCATTGAAGCCCTATGCTCCGTAAGGAGCAAAGAGGATTAAGTAAGTTAGTAATCAGGAAAAAATGGAGACAAAACTAAACAAATCAAATAACAGGAATTCAAAGATGATTTACATTATATCAGACAACTAATCTGTCAGTCTGGTAACAACTTTTGGGTTCTTTTCATCCAGAGATTCTCTGCATTCTTTTGTATCACGCCCCCACTTCGAATTCAGCAGGAAAAATACAGTGGCTTTTTATCTATCTATTTTTACCCCCACCCAAGGTTTTGTCTATAACCAATTAAACTGATTAAAAGTTGCCATGCCTCATTCTTAGTGTGAGCACAAAAAGACAGCTTTTGATAATATTGTCGTGCTTATAGATCCTTTGTATAGATCCTTCAATGGAAAATCATAAAATAAATATAATTCATCAATATCCCAGAATTAAGATCATTGTGAGAATTTTTTTTTTTTGAGTGCCATAGATTTGAAAATATGCTCAATATATTAAAGAAGAGAGAAGATTTTTGCTTTCCTGCCCACAGATCCAGGCATTCCTGTCATTATAATCCTCATATATATATATATCATGACAGTGTTTAAAAAACATTATAGAAATCATACCGAATCATTCATTCCAGTATGAAGATGATGATGATTGTAATAGATGGCTAAAAGGATGACTTTGAACTTTGGAAAAATGTATAGTCAAAATGAGTGATTTTGAATAGAGAGACAGACAGACAGAGGGAGAGAGAGAGAAAAGGAGAGCAAAATTGCTACTCACCAAGGATTCATTTCTGCCAGACAAAGCTGATAAATCTGCGTTACTCTCCCAATCTTTTCTAGTTCCCTGATATCTTGGGCAAGGGGGTACTCTTGGAATAGGACTTGCAGATCTTGAATTCACTTTTGAGCCTCTTGATGGGGATGACCTTGGAGGACGATTTTTTAGACTAGAGGAACGACTTCTAAATGGAGAAGATGGCCTAGAGCCAAGGAGTTCTTCAACATCTTGTCTTTCTCTTCTAGGACTTATAAAACTTCTAGGAGGACTTGATCCACGGACTGGCGATGAGTCTGAATTTGCCACAATTGGAACATTGGAGTCCAAAGTTACTGTCCACATAGTCAAGGAAGTAATTTCATTGCAGCAATCTTAATAATAATTCATGTCATTCCTATTTCCAGAGAACATCTTGAAGTTGTTACGGTCACCTTTGTTTCATTTCGAAACTAGAAATAAAATAAAATTGAATTTTATTGTCATTTTTTAGAGGGAACATTACACTACATTGAAAATGCAAATTATAATTAATCTGGTTCATTCATTGCCAAATAAATATTTTCAGTTGAGGTGAATTGATAAGTTATGTTTATCTCCTGTAGGAAAAATGTTCAAATACGGCATAAAAACATGATGTTCTAGAGAATCTAGAGAAAGTAAACAAGTGTCTTTATACAAAGCATGCGAGTACAGAAACTTCCTTACTTGTGCCAGATCAGCTTTATACAAACATGTTACAATAGGTTTTACTTTAATTTACCTTATATACCATATTTTCCATTTATTCAATTATCTAGGTATTGTGAGGGTGCTTTTGTTTCTACACCATACAGAATTTTTAATTAGGACTTGTGACTTCTTGCCTCTTGTGTGCTGAGTGTAGTGCATGCAAAGTTTGCTGATTACTGCCTTTTGATTTTGAGTAATAATACTTTAAAGCTTTGTTCTAGACGTCTAAGTGGAGTGAACACCTGTTTATGCAACTTTTCAAACCATACGAAATCATGCAAGACTATCCCTTGTGAGGAATTTCAAACCCTATTTATTAAACAAATCACTTTTCTCTTTTAAACCTGACACAGAAGGGTAAACTCTAAAGAAAGCTTTTCATTGACTTTTGTTATTAAGTCACACAGTGGGCGGATCACCTGCTTGGCCTAATATCTTGATCCAGAGTAAATCCGCCTCATAGAGCGGGCCCTCCACTGTAATGGTAACAGGGAACTAGATAAGAAAGAAAGAAGACTTTTGTTATGGCACTGCACGGACACTTTTTCCCCTGGATTACTGATTATTCCCAGTCCCAGTCCAAAGCCAAAACAACCGCTTTCTAGGCTAGATTTGCTAATGTGTTATTCTTATTCAAATCAAACATTGTTTGCTTTGGGTTGCATATAACAAAGCAAACTTGTAATGCACACAGGTAAGAGTTATGGCAATGAGTCAATAATTGAGGTTCAATTTCTTACACTCGATTCCTTAATTCGGCAAGTTGCAACGAGTGTAGCGTCGTTCTCCAAGGTAATTTTTTGAACTATTTCCGGTCATGTCAAAGAGAAAACGAAACAAACCCGTATTAAAAAATAAATACAAAAGTGCTTTTGCAATATTGTTATTTCGTTTTTTTAGGCTTAAATATTTCCATAATACAATTCTTTTTTTTTTATTTGTCTATCCCAGGACAAATGTCTCTTATAGTAATATTATTCTTGTCGTACTTCCGTGTATATTTGTTTACTTTTATTACAAGATATCGATTCAACTTTGCAAATGATAATCGAGAAAGTCTTGTTTGTAAGTTATTTGAAGACTGCCAGCAGATATTTTGTGAAGCATGTTACTTTGTGACTTTATAATTGAATTATTAAGTTATCTGCAACAAAAAAGAGGCAAAAGCTCAGAGAACATTTAATAATTATGCGGACATTGAATGTTAAAATCGTTTGTCTTGTTGTTGATTTTGTTCGATTACAAGTCTAAAATATACCTAGACTACTTACTTCGAGCATTCGCTGTGATTGATTACTCTGAAACGGAACACGGACCTTAGACAGTTGTGAACTTCATGAAAAAGGAAATAAGTTGGTGCTATTCTCTTTTTGCGCCTGTCTTAGATATACTTTATCCAAAATGTCAGCTCCTCTAAGACCAGCAAGGCCTCCTCCCCCAATTCCTAAACCAGGTTGGTACTAACTCATAGTAGAAAGCTGTTTGCAATTGAACCATCCTGTCTCACTTTCTTTCTTCTATTAACCTAAAAATGTACTTCTTCTTAGACTGAAAACTCTTCTGTTTTATCAATATTTTATTGAATATTGTGCTCAGAGTGGAATAACCTCACAGTTTTTATTAATAGCTTATGTGGTAATCACAAGTGCTACAGTAATTTGTTTACTTTCCTGTCTTTGATTAACGAAGTGGATCGGTGTATAGAGGTGACAGTGACCACAGGCAAAGATCATCTACAATAAGATATAATTCAACTCGGCGTATTTCACAATATACTGAGTGAAGAAATGTTAAGAGTACTTACCCTTGCACCTTATATGCTAGTTGTGCCATTGCGTACACCAGAATGTATTTTATGGTTTTAGTGTGATATTTGTTTTAGTTCACATAATTTTGATAAAAGAATGCATTCACGACCATACCATTTTGTATTGAGTATTAAATGTTACCAAAACAATAAGAGAATTCTGGGAACACACGATAATAAAGGGACATCACTCTCATTTGTCATTGCTAAAAGAAGTCGTTGAGTTGAATATCTTTTTGTAGATGATCTTTGGTATAGGTAGCGCACGTAAGCGTAGTCATACCAAAACAGGTCTTGAGTTACTTTGTTGACATCATTGTTTCATTCACAATGCAGAGTCACTTGTTCTGTGTCCCTGAATTCTAAAATCTAAACTAAAATTCATTTTGGGCATACGTGTGGAAAAATGTGGCTGTTTGACTGCTTACACAGATAGGGGTTTGGGCATAGTTTACCATCCATGTCCACCGTTTTCTCCACTAAATGTACAATTATGATTGGTGGCCAAGCGATATAGACTTCATGGCGAGGGTCGTGGATTCAAGGCCAGCTTCAGACAATTCG
This sequence comes from Tritonia tetraquetra, assembly GCA_030265355.1. Lineage (NCBI taxonomy): Eukaryota > Metazoa > Mollusca > Gastropoda > Nudibranchia > Tritoniidae > Tritonia > Tritonia tetraquetra. The sequence goes on from JARBEQ010230706.1 coordinate 5,209, forward strand.
TTTTTTTACTTGGGCAAGAAAATTTATTGTTTTCCCTCACTTCACCCAGGTGTAGAAATGGATACCAATTTCATTTTTGGAAAGTATTCTGTAATAGGTGGTAAAACAGGGTGTGTAACCGCGCCCCCCCAATGATGGGTGCCACCTATGGACTACGTCATTCCTAGTAGTCCATGGGTGTCATCTTGTCTGATCTCACTCTGTCTCTCCCTCTTTCCTTTTTCTACCCCCACAGGTCTGGGGTATAGAAATGGGCCCTTTGTTCACCAATGGGGGGCTGCACCTCCCCTAGTGATGGGTGCCACCCATGGACTGCACGTCTTTCCTAGTGGTCTATGGGGGGCATCTAGTTACCTTTGATTTGTTTGGAGCCATGTGCGGGCGCTAAAATGACCTACCTGTGTCGATAGGCCTTAAAACAGCAAAAAAACAAACAAAACAAAACCAGGTAAAGCTCTGTCCCTATGAGCCTTAAAGGCAAGGACATGCTACTTCAAATCAATTATAACACTAAAAAAACCTTTCAAATTATATTGATGTATTGCAATCTCTTGTCAATAAAGGTTCCTGATTACATCATTGCACTGCTTTGATGTTAGTGCTAGAGTATTAACCTGAACCATCATTTGTCTTTACTTGTACTTGTAGGTATGGTCAAAGTGGTCAGAGCAATGTACAGGTATGAAGCACAACAGGTATGTGACTATTTTTTTTTGTTTTAAGTATTTTTGTTGGGTTTATTTATTGATTCTTTTTTTTGTGGTGGGGGAAGAGTTCCTTACATTTCGATTTTTGAAGATTTTTGTTTCTAATTAATAAAGTAATAGACATTAAACCTCTGAAACCTCCTTTGTAAATACATCTTTGTGTTCTTGACACAACCTATAATTGGACATGTTTTGTTATGTGGGAGAGTACAACGTCCCACATTAGAGGGATATGGGGGTGGATAAAAGAAGAGTCAGATTTGAACAAGTCTCATTACCTTCTCACCATGGATACAGGATGGGTGATGCTTGGTAGACAATGGATGTATGTATGTGTATTATTGTTGTCTGACAAAGTAACTAACATCTGTAATATGATGGTGCTTATGGCTTATGTCACAATTTGCTTCTTTTTTTCTGTTCAGTCATAGTCATCTTTTATTATTCCTCATTCTTATAATATTATGGTGTCAAATAAACAAACAAAAGAACATTTGACAAAAAAGTCAACATAATCACTTACGTTGATCAAGAAATAGAAACTACTTATTATTTGCAAAGTGCCCATTGTATTGCAATGGTTGTATGAGAGTCACCAGTAGAGCTGCTGAGCTATGTCCTCCAACCTCAGGATATTAAAAACCAACAGTTGGACCCTGACAATCTTGTTTTATCAGAAGTTTATTATACTAAGAATATATCTAACTTTTCCAGACTCTGGGCTCATAAGGACATATTATGATATAAGTAAAAAGGCCTGTCCTTCGAACAGTAACAGTACTTATAAGTTGTGAAGGGGGGTAGGATGGGGTGAAAGTTCATTTCAGCTTGACAACAAAATGTTTTTATTTCGCCCCAAACCCTCTATTGTATTGCAATTTATGAACACTATTCATCACGCCACATGAACTAATAGTTTATCTATCAGAAGCATAGAAAAATATGAAGAGTAAAAACTATGAATGTCGATAAACAAAAGTAGAAGAAACAAAGCATTTTCTATAAAATCAATGACACCACCAGTTCCATATTCAATACGCTCATAACCATGTATAGATAAATTGTAAACCACACGCAAAATATGGTCGCAATCGGTGTAGTGCAAACTGAGAACATGCGTGCCAAAAATCGGGCTTACTCGTTTACAATATAGATTGGCTCATTAGGACATATTATGTTATAAGGTTCATTGTAATTTAATGTAATCTTCCCTTCTTTTGTTTTTTAGATTTTTGAATAATTCTTTTTACATGGGTGTCAGTTCAGCAGATAAACAGATTTCCGAGGTTAGCAAAAATCTGCGGTTGGTTCCACGGTTGGTAAAAAAGTTGCCGCCCATGTAAAGCGTAAAAATCTGCAGTTGGCCCATAAGATTTCCTGCCTAGCTAGCCTCTTCACCTTCTTATGAGTCTCTCTATACACCATCTCCTGTTTCTCTCTTAGTCTGACTGACTTTGTCTGTCTCCTCTCTTCTATAGCATTCAAGGTCTCTAGTTGGATCCAATCATTGTTGATCTGCCTCCTGCGATATCCTATCTTTTCCTTGCTGTTCTCCTTCTGGAGTGTGGCAATCTGTCTCCATGCTGAGTCCACACTATTTTCCTCCTGTTAATCTGTCATATCCTGTCGAGCATGGTACAGGTTCCTCAAGTCGACAGTGAAGTGAAGGCAGACTTTACTCCATTATCTCTGAGCTGACGGGGTCAAATCGTCTCTGGATGGTTGTCTTGATAGCTGTCTTCTTCAACTTTAGCTTAATGTGTGCCTTCACCAGGTGATGGTCACTCCCTACATATTCCCCTCTCTTTACCTTCACACTAAGCAGTGATCGTCTCCACATACCATTAATCACCAAGTGGTCAATCTGGTGAGTTCCAGGTCAGCTTGTGGATATCACGGTGCTGGAAGAGGGTCCCTCCTATCACCAGGTTGTTCATGGCACAGTCTCTACCAATCTCCCAAACTCGAAAGGCCAGTAGTTCATCGCTTAGTCAGGCCTTTCTCCCTAGACCTACCCATCATGGGTGACCCTGCTAAGAAATGAAGCTTCCATTGGTATAGCTCTTAAGAGATGCAGACCGCTCCACTGCGTCAAGGTAGAGGACCAGCTGGCTGCAAAGACAGAGGAGGCAGCAGCAATGGTGGGAGAACAAAGAAAAATATACATCACAAAATGTGTGTGTGTGGTAAGTTGGGAACGCGGTTGAACTGATCAAGGATAAACAGGGGCAGCTACTGACGTCAGAGAAGGAGCGAGAAACAAGGTGGGCTGAGCACTTCATGAAAGTTCTCAATCGACCTCCACCTGATGAGACAGCAGAATACAGGAGGCTACTGAGGATCTTGACATCGCCACAACTCCACCACAAAAGAACACGATAGTGGCCGCCATCAAGACCCTCAGAAACCCTCATTTATGAGAAAGACCACAGAAGACCCCTCAAGAGGAATCCGCTGGACCCTCTTCTCCTCAGCTTCGGATGACCTGGACTTTGCAGACGACCTGGCACTGCTGTCAGCACATACAGGACAAGACAGATAGACTGCACACCTTCGGATGTCAATTAGGATTAAGAGTCAACACGAAGAAGACGGAAACAATGATATTAAACGTAGAGACACTACTGGCCAATAAGTGAATAATACAGAGTTACAGCAGACGGACAAGTTTACCTACCTATGCAGCATCATTCGACCAGTGGGTGACATTAAGGAGGACATCCGTAGCAGGCTGGGTAAGGCTAGGAGCGTATTTAGGAACATGGAAAACGTATGGAGATCTGCACGGTATGGCACAGGGACCAAGCTGAGCCTATACAAGAGCTGAGTTCTATCTACGCTCCGATCTGAATACTGGAGGATGACAGAGGCCGAGTTGCTAAAGAAATGCAAGCAAGAGGACATGGCAACCACCATCACCAAGAAGAAGGTAGAGCTGGATTGGGCATGTGCTGAGGAAGGAATCAGACTCAATAGCTAGGACAGCACTTCCCTGAACTCACCATGGTAAAAGAATGAAAGTGAGACCAAGAACAACCTAGAGAAGGACAGTGGAAAGAGAGAGATGAGTCTTGCATCAGACGTCGGGACCCTTGACATAGTTGACGCAGGACAGGTTGGAGTGGAAGGCATTTGTTGCGGTTCTAAAAACCACTGGGTTTAATGGGTAAATGATGATGATCGTAAGATTTCCGCTCGTGGTGAACAACTCTTTTCTGCCGATATTATAGGCCTAGTAATTCTAATTCGTGCAGTGTAGTGTCTGTAGTTGTGTCTCTTGCCACATCCTTCCTTAAGTGCTTCACGAAGGATATGCACTTGCTGACCACTGGATTGTGTTGTGCACACTTGTGTGAGAGAGAAAGGGATGAGCATCACTGATGGATACCGGCGCTATATAAATAATTGTTTATTATTATTATTATGGGGACTCGGTTGGTCTTTGTATTCTGAAGCATTATTACACTTACACACTGCTCACTTCAACCAGCTTTCCAGTTAACTTTATCCACTTCATCTTTTGCAGGACTCCTGTTCCTCCCAAATCCTTTTATTTACTCATCACATTGTCGCCCGATTGTGTTTTAGTTTTATAGCTATAGATAGTTATATTTAGACAAAAGAATGGGTGCGCTGCTGGTAGTATCACGTTTGATAATTCGTTTACTTTTCAAGTCGAGCGCTTCTCAACAATACATGAGAGTGATTGATAGTATCAAGGAAAGCCGGAGAATGAAAGTGACAGAAAATAGCCATAGAGAAGAAAAGTGGTTTAGCCACCGTGAGGGTCGAACCCACGCATGCAAATGGCAACTCCGACTAGCGAGATATAAAATGCACTGCGCATACACATCGTATGATTGATTTACGTGACGAGAGAGTGAGAGAGAGTAAAAGGTACCCTTTCTGTTTGAAATTGGACACAGAACGAAAAGTGAGCGGTTGGTGGGTGCTGTTGGTAGGGTCTCTTGATTCTTGTTAGTTCAACAACGTTTTGCCATTTGCTACCCACTTGAAGTCAAAGTGTCTCTTCAGCTTACAAGAGGGAGAGGATAATATTATTATCGCCGGTCATCGAACTCGGATATTGTCAAAAATAGTGTTACCTATTTTTTTTGTGTGTCGGGGGTCGGCGAGATATCGGGACCTTAAAAACATTGTGGGCTGAGGAGATGCTAGAGCTTATCTCGGGTTTCTGTAGCATCAAGTGAAATTGCGACCTTTTGTCACCGTCTGGATCGGACGCTCATCTACCACAAATTACCTCTTGTAAGCTGGCATAGGCTATATTTCACTGTAATTTCGGAAAGATGGGGGTATTTGACAAAAAATGCAACCCACGGCGGCTAGTGCCTATTATCGACAGCGGTCCTCGTATTATAGGCCTACTGTTTTGCTGCATATTGTTTAGCATTTCGGGGCGTATGTATATTTTGTATGTTCCCCTGTGGTTGTCTGGCAAAGTTCCGCCGTTTTCACATTTTGACACCCCTGTTTTTATAATGATTTACCAAAGTTACTGTTATTTCATGGACTGATATAGTGTTTATTAACACATGTAATGTTAATGTTATGTTTTGTGTGGTGTTTTTATTCACATATATTTTGGTTGAACCATGAGCAATGAAAATTAGTTAATTTTTTACTGATTTTTCTGTCAAATGATGATTCATCAAATAAGTTCCCATTTATTACATGACACTCTTTACTCTCATATCCAATGGCAGCTGCCTAGGTAAGCCAATAAACTATGATTGTCCTATCATTAAATCAATACCATTGCATATTCCAGGAGGATGAGTTGACTTTTGATGAAGGAGATGTGCTTTATATTTTGGACATGAAGGATCCAAACTGGTGGAAAGCCAAATGTGGCCCAAATACGGGCCTCATTCCCAGCAACTATGGTAAGATAATATTTCACACCTTAGGAGAACCATAAGTATTGAGCTATAATTGAAATTATTTTCATAACAGTGAAAAGTAAAGAGAAGTTTATTCAAGTGTACACACAGTCAACATGGAAGTTCCTATGAAAACGTTCTATGTCTTGTCCCCTTTAGTGTCCCCCAAAGCTTTGTGTTGTCAGGGTAGGGAATAGTGCATTTTTATATGATCTTTATATTGAGCATATTATGGAACACAACGTTCACAGATTGTTCTAAGATTGTGAAAATATTTAGCCCAATTTGATGCTTGCACTGTTAGAGTCGGACAACAATACACTGTTATTATTCTTATCCGATTTATGAACTGATGACATGGTGTGTGGCAGTGACATGAACTAAAAATTAGCTTTAATTATGATATATGTTTTGGTCATGTGGTAAAGAGTAATAGATGACAACTCAATACAAGGTCTTACTGAAAATTAAAGTTTCGTTTTTTGTGTTTTTTTCTTAACAAGTTGATGGAAACACAGAGTCAATAGATCATCCTTTACATGAGTCGGCAAAGAGAGGGAATCTAGATTTTATGACAGAGTGTTTACAAAACAGAGTAAGTTTTTATTTTTATTTCAAAGTCATAGTTTGAAAGGAGAAGGTTGAGTACAAACATTTGCATACATTGTGTGGAGTAGTGTTGTATCAAGCACGGACGGAAGAGAAGCTGGTAATGAATAAACCAGCAAATCATCAAGCCGGGGCGTCCCAGTGGCTCAGAGGTATGGTTCTGGCCTTTGAAGTGAAAAGTATCCGGTTCGAATCCCAGTGGCGACAGTTGTTTTTCTTCACAAAACTTGGTATTTGCCACTTGGTATGTGATTGATTGTCGTCTTGTCTGCCGTGTCCAGTCAAAGGATCAGCTAGGCATGTGGTGACTAAAAATGAAAAGAGAAGAGAAGTTAAGTTTGGCACTTTAAGTGAAAAGGGGTTTAAAACAATCAGATGTGTATTACAGATTGGTGCTATGTATAGTATTCCATTTTACACATTATCCATGGGGTCTGTTGGTGGTTCTGCTGAAGAGCCTAAGAGGGATACAACGGTTTTGAAATTGTTTGGCTCTTCTAACCTACAAACAAACAAAAGCACCAAGATATCAGACATCGTGTTGCCCAGTATGTGACATAGTAAACAGTTGTCATGACAATATGAATCCGGAGAGCCCACGTTTGATGTGTTTAGATTTGGTAGGGAGCAAGTTTAGCCAGGGGGTTGCTTGCTCCTAAACAAACATATTCAATTACCCAAATACCTGTCTGTTATTCATGAATAATTTTAGCGATTATTTGAAGTTAGCAAGACAGTATTTTAGGGTACAATCCAACGATATCTGATATATATTTTTTAAATATTGTCAGTGATGTCATTTGATTTGTCTCTTTTTGTTTAGAAATTGTTATATTATATAGGCTAGCTTTGTTGGTGATAACTGTTTACTTAACCGTAAGCCACAAACTATTGCAGGTATCTGTAAATGGCCTTGACAAAGCTGGCTCAACACCTTTGCACTGGGCGTCACATGGAGGCCATATGCAGTGTCTTCAGTCTTTGTTGAGTGTTCCAAATTGTGAAGTCAATGTTCAGGTAAGTTAAGAATAAATAAGGTTTTTTGTTACAATGGCTATGAAATATTTAAATGTTTGAAAGCAAAGATACACCAAGATATTTTTTTTAAGAAATTTATTTGACAAGCAAAAACTCCCATTCTTCGAACGGTAACGATACTTATTGAGTTGTGAAGGAGTGGGGTTTGGTGGGGTGGAAATTCATTTCAGCTTTGCCAGCTTGAAAACAATTGTTTATATTGCGCCCGAACCCGCTATTGTATTGCAATTTGTGAACACTATTCATCACGCCACATGAACTAATAGTTTGTCTATCAGGAGCACACAAAAAAATGAAATATGGAAAGTTAAAACTATGAATGTCAATAAACAAAATTAGAAGAAAGAAACCATTTTCTATAAAATAAACGACACTACGGATCCAACATTCAATACTCCAAGAACCACCTCCAGCTAAATTGTAAACCACATGTAAAATTTGGTAGCAATCAGTGCCGTGGGAACTGAGAAAATGTG
>JARBEQ010230818.1:0-12186 GCA_030265355.1 Tritonia tetraquetra
CTACTACTACTACTACTACTACTACTACTATTACTACTACTACTACTACTACTACTACTATTACTACTACTACTACTTCTACAACTACTACTGCTGCTACTGTTGCGACTACTATTACTACGTTTTATTATTATCATCATTATCATCATGATTATTATTATCATACTTAGGGGGCGTCCCTAGGGCATTGTTTATATTATCAATATTGGTAATAACAATACAAATAATGATAATGGTGATGATGATGATAATAGTGATAATAATAATGATGACGATGATGATAATGATAATAATAACACCGATCATCACATTAAGGGTACGAACCTAGAACTGCTTATATTGAGTCCTAGGTACGAAACCAAGGCCTCCTTTTCCAGAGTAAGAACGATATGAAAGAGACATTTCAAACATAGCTTAGCTTAAAGTGAACCCAGTTGCCAGTCTGAACAGTTGTTATGATCAAATCAAGTGTCTTCTCAGGAGTTATGGCCTTGAAAGGCAATCGAGTTCATAAATTCAAATAAAAATGGAACTATATTTTGGGGCGGGGGCCGTGGACATACTTGAATCAAGTATAAAATCCTTTACAACTCATTTCATACATGAAAATATTTAGGGAATATTTCGTGATCTTTTTATTTGAACCATATAAGAAAATATGAAGTTTGAAGGCAGTTTTCTCAAATTGTTAAAAATAACGTCTCTATTTATTTTTTTAAAATCTCTTTTTATTTAAATAGACTTAGACGGTCATGGTATCGATATAGATTGTTGGAATTGTATGACGCAAGTATATTTCACAGAAAGACTTATATTCAATACGCGTCCAATTCCGTCAAAAGGTGAATGACATCATATCCGTGACACAGTGACGCATATATTGCTATTTACGTCCCTTTGCCCAATGACCGACATGCGCTGTTGAATGTTATGTTTTTGTTATCAAACTGTTGAGACTGTTATCTTCCTCTTTGTCTTGTTTTCACCTGATTAAAGACCATAAACCCATTCTCTCTCAATCTTCGACTTGTTCATTTATTATCTTGCCAAACGCGCATCTGTAAGCGATGGTCGCTTATTATTGCCGAGCCAATCTAAAATAGCGAAAAACCATGGTCGTTGCAAATTTCGGGTCACTATAACTTTTTTGGGTTGTTAAATAAACTTTTTCTTCAAGCTTATCATGTCAATGGCAATTATAGAAGTAGAAGGGCAAGACCAACATTTCTCTGTACGTCTTATCATTCGGTCAGATAGGATTAACGGACAGACAGACAGACAGACAATAGATCATTCTTTATCTTATCTTGCAATCAAACAAATTGCCTTTTCTGGACAATAAAGATATCAATCAATCTAAAAAAAGAAATTATTTTATTCAAAACATAATTGATTTAGTGTTGATTCGACGAATTTATATTATCTAATTGATTCTGAAAACGTATGAGGTTTTTGGATTTTGGGTTGATGGCAGCCCTTACCAGAATATCCTTCTGTTATCCGAGTAAAATCTGCATTTTGATTTCGTCTTTTTTTCTCTTGGGAAATGCCTATATTGGTTTTACACGACGCAAATGAATCCTTTCTGAAGAATTCTGCGCTGCATACATTCTTCCTTGCTCAAACTTTCTTTGCAAAAAAGAGTGTCCGGTTATCCACTTCTGAATTCTGCACAGACAATTTTGGCAAGATAATAGCGGATCAGGGGCAATAACTCTTGAAAAGATGACACTTTATAAAACCATAACAAGTCGTTTTCTTTACCTCAAGAACTGTTCTGTTAAGAAAACACGGGGGCAAATTTCCCACACTCTAAAGTTTACTGTAGAATTATGGATTTCCCCCGTCTTTATTATATATACTTGCATACTACATGCTAAAATTCTCTTATAAAAGCATTCAATGAATCTTTTTGAATTGAATCATCATTTTTAGCCTGTATATATCATCATCTCTTACGATGCTTTTTTTTTAAGGTAACCCCACAAAAACTCCTGGCATATCATACACGACCGGAAAGGGGAAACCCTAAACCACTTTCTCGGATATATTTATAGGGGAATATCCTACAACACAGTCCAACCATAACCTAATACCCTAATTTGTAGAAAACCATCCATGCAAAGAGACGAATGGAATTCCCCTTAATTGCAGCCATCGCATTGGCTGTGAGATGTCAACAGTAAACAGACGCAACAGCTCAATATCAATCCAAAATGGTGTCCAACGTTGCCGAAATCGCTTCCCCCTCAACACAGCAAGAAATGCTAATGTTCTAGCGGTTTTTGGGGAAGTAAATCAGCTTTTCTCTTTATTCCTCGGACCCCGAACTAAACGAGGAGAGTAAAAGTAAAGCATAACATTTATATAGCGCATATCCACGAAGTTAATCTGTTCTATGCGCTTTACAATGTATGGTTTACCCCCGGCAGGTCATAACGCCATTGTATCCTTCTCAACACCGCGAGGAGTATACAGTGCGAGCTGCCTGTTAGGCGCTTCAGCACTGGCATTCTGCCAAAAACGTTCGCTGCCCTGGGCCATGTACTCATTTACACTCGAGTCGAGTGAGGTAAGCAGAGTTAAGTGCCTTACCTAAGGGCACAACGCCCGAGTGGTCACCCGTCCTGACACTGATCACGATCAAAGCAGCTTGATCACGCTGATCGGATTAGCGTGCTAACCGTTCGACCACCGGCAGGGAGGAGGAGGAAGTGGGGTCATCTCAGTCTCAGCCGTCACAACCCGAGGATGGCAAGGTCTTCTTTGGATTGGAGTTTCAGTGTTTAGTTGTTGAGACGGGTGAGGTCTCTGTTGATGACTGTGTCGTGTTTTGTTGTCATTGGTCTTCCTTTGAATCTGTCGCCAAATTTGGTGAAAAATGATGTCATAGCTTTATTGACCGGTATTTCTATGTCTCTTCGTAGTATATATGTCCAACTAATCGCCATCTGCTTTCCAGTGTGTAGAGAGACAACGGCCTTTGTTGTTTGTATAAACGAGTTGGCGTATAATCTTTGTGGGGTATCTTATGTTGAGAATCCTTCAGATGTGTTTTCTGTACAAAGTATTTTAGTTTCTACTCTTCGCTTTTTGTTAGAGCCCATGTCCCGTAGTTGTATGTCAATACTGGGGGAGGGTGCTCGTGGCGAATCTCGGCGGCGACGTTGGGATTTTGTCCTTTGAACTTTCTCGAGTTTTATGGCTCTGACCCTGATGATTCCAATGGAATGAAGTCCTGTCGGAGATGGACTATAATTCGGAGGTCCCGCCTTTGATATGACCTAAAATGTGTTGCCAACGGCGTATAACTAACAACGTTACTTTTAGTTGACAGTCTTTCCCTTTCTAGTTTGCAGTTTTTCCTTTTCCGTGACAAAACTCTTGATGCACATGACAGATACAGGCAGGCCTGGATACAGGTTAGAGTCAAAGTCAATCACGTCGCATCCCCATCCTTCATTTTAACATATATTATTTTAACATGATCTTATTCTAACATAGATTTTAACATATTTTGGATAACATGGATTTTAACCATAGATTCTAACATAGATTTTACACCCGAAAAAAATAATTTGAAAGCCAAACAGAGGTGGCAAAGTAGCATGAACTAAATAATAATAATAATTCATTTAATATAGCGCCTGAAATCCACTAGAGGTGCTCAGATGCGCAATACAACAGATGCTTCGGTATGACATTGGTATCACAAATCATTGTTTGGAACCGTTGTAATGCAAAAATGTAAGCTGTAAACCTCCTATTTTTTATTACAAATAATTAGCTGAGCGAAGAAACCACAATTTACGGAAAATGTATTTCTCCCCAAGGACATGCTCGATTTCACAAGAAGAATTTCGGGAAACATGAAATTATGGTAACCGTCTTCAGAGATGCAACCGACTTTAATAAGTAACATTCGTCTTCATGACAAGTTGATAAGGAGCTAGACGTAAATAGATCAAAATATCTGGTATGTTTTACACACTTTGTACTAAAGTCGTGAAAAGACAAGGAAAATTGAGATGAAAACAATTTCATTTTTACTTATAAATTTGAATTGTTTTCTTAGAACAGGTTTTTGGGGGTCAAAACAAAAGATTTTTTTCTTTTCGAGGCTGGCGAAATAGAGTGTAAGTATAAAATCATGTCTAAAACTTGAAGAGGAACTAATATTTTTTTTAATCATTAATTTCCAATGCATGGTATCGTGAACACTGCCGGAAATTATGAACCAAATGTAACAAGGAACATGAAACGTTCATAACTTGCGAAGTGAGACAAACATAATGGAACTTTTTTATACATACTGTAGATAATTGGCTTGGAACTTATTTAGGTAAGGTAAGGTAAGGTATCCGTTATTGATCTGTGAAGGAAATTACAATGTGTTTCGTCAGAGAAAAATAGGCAATAAATAAAGCGGGATACATCAATTACATGAGTCATCGACAACTAAGACACTACAAATGACATTTAGTTTACTGGCGTCACAAGACATATCGAGCTAAATTTACAGTCAGGTGCATAATTTAACAACATATAAAAAGGAAGTATGAAAAAGATCAACGTTTCTCACAGCTGATGGAAGGAATGAGTTAAAATATCTTTGTTTAAGTGTTTTTACTACTAGTCTGTATTTGATGGTAGAGAGGATGTAAGTCATCATTACAACATATCATTATTTAAAGTAAATGTTCCAAATCGTGTTAAAAAGGACCCGTACTGTAGACGATAATGATATGTCGGGAATTGAACCAAATACGTTATGTCACTTCTTTCTTTCTTATCCAATTCCCTTTTACCATTAGTGTAGGGATAGCACAATGAGTCTAGATTTCTCTGGATCAAGGTATTAAGCCAAGCAGGTGATCAACTCACATGTTATGTCACACAATCCATTAAAATTGTTACTTTGATATTGAAAGAATATCACGCATGGATGAAAATGTGAAAGTGCCAGAAAAATACGGGAAAATAGCCATAGAAGAAGAAAAGTGGAATGTCGACAGTAGGAATCGAACATACACCACGGCGTACGACAACACCGCATTTTCTTCTCCTATGGCTATTTTTCCGTATTTTGTCTGGCCCTTCCACATTTTCCATCCTTGTGTGATACTATTTCCAGTGCCTGCTCCCCTTTAACTCATTTATATTGAAAGAATAGTTTTCACGTCACCAAACTGTGAAAATATGTTGTTTTATTATGTCTCCCTATGGGAATAAACTCTTCAAATGTGAAAACTTTCAAAAAGGACAAAATGCAGGGTTCAGGAACGTTCCTTTGAATGTTATGTGATTGAAATGAAAGATTGATGATTGAAATATAACACAATCCATGTCACACGAATGAATCCATTTGAACATCTCTCATTGTCCGATTTGAAAGAAAATCTTTATGTATGATACATTTTCTTTCTTTCACTCACTTTCTTTCTTTTAGACTCTTATTCCTATTTCATTTTTTTTCTTCTCTCTGTCTTTATCTTATTTCCCCGGGTTTTCTTTTCGGTGTCTGGTGGGTCCCTGATTTCTTATGTCTATCACTACCGGTCCATAACCTAGTAGATAACATTATGATAATAATATAATTATTTACTTCTACGTACGGAGGCCCGGAGTCCGGCTCTTAGTGGAGGAGGATTTTTCTAACTCTTGACCTTTCAGTTTCAGGTGGAGAAGAATTTTATCATCATTAGTTTGAAGAGCCGGAGTCGAAACCCAAGAGCCACAATTAGTGGACTAATTTCATGTTGAATTAATGACCCCATTTTTGTTTTTTCCCAGCCAGAGACGTGAAAGGTTGCTGTTCTTTTTCAATCTTGTATCGTCCAACTATCATTCATTCAAATTCGTTCAGCATCGAAAAAACTCAATCTAAAATCACTGACCGTAATAGTCTAAATCAACCGTTGTTTTTTCGTTTCGCGATTCTTTCATCCTTCTTTTAAATATTTATCATACGTGATTCTATTAAAAAAGCGGAATTAAATAAAGGAACGACATAACGACATACAATATCGGTGACACGATGAGAAAGTCGTAAAACTCCGAGACGGATAACAAATGACTTCGTTCCTCGGAACTGCGAGCAAATTCGTGCAAAATTGATGATGATTGAAAGAAAAGCGTTGGCCTTTAACCTTTTGTTGCGTGTCCACGCATCATTTCCCACACGGTAATAATGTGTAGTGTGCTTATTTCATTTTGGTTTACATCCGTGTTTTTTGTTCTAGCTTCATTCATGTGTAGCTGGATAATACGGGCTGTTGTTTAATAAATCATTATTGGGTTTGTTTTTATGGGAAATTGACAATTAGGTTCGTCATTTAGGTCAATAAATCAAGAATCTATCACACTCTCGATAAATAATCAATCAACTTAAAGAAATAGGTGATTTAGATTACGTGGAAATGTGTAATTCTGTCAGATACAATCGAATTCCTTTGTTTGTAAGGCGTTGTAGCGTAGCGGTAACGCATTCGCTTTTTTCTGCAGAGGGTCCTGGGTTCGAATCCCAGCGGGGACGTGGGAATATTTTTTCTTTGGACTTTCTCGGAGTCTTTGTGTCTCTGACCTTGTAGATTCGCTATGAAATCAAGTCCTTTCATAGATTGACTAATAAACTGGAGGTCTTGACTTTGATATGGCCTATAATGAGTTACCTTTCTTTCTTATCCAATTCCCTTTTACCATTACAGTGTAGGGCAAATAATGAGTTACCTTCTGTCTTTATTATCCAGTTCCATGTTACCATTACCGTGTAGGGCCTGCTCTATGAGGCGGATTTACCCTGGATCGAGATATTAGGCCAAGCAGGTGATCAGCCCGAGGGCGTAAAAACGTCAAACTTTAAAAGGAACTTTGTGTGGAAACGCGTTGGTGTGGGGTCTTTTTGTTTTCTTTGTGGGTTTTTTAATTTGATTTTATTTTAATTTGATTTTATTTTAATTTCAATTATTATCTATTTTATTATCTATTTTATATTTTTTTTTTTTAATTATCTGTTCATTTTATTATTATTATTTTTTATTTTTTTTGTGGAAGGGGGGGGGGGTGGGGTTTTTTTTGTTTACCTATCAGACACAAACTGACTCCTTTGTTGTGAAACTAGACGTAAACACAAGAAAATTAAGCCCAGTTAAACCATTAGAAGAAGAATTGTTGTTATTGACATTTTTAGAAAGAGGAAAGACCACCCACCAGCCTTGCAACGATAGAGTTATTATTCTATCCAAAACCAAGACAAAGTCGCGTTAGTGAGACGGTTGTATCTAGACACGAAAGGTCGTTGGTCATTAAGTGGATGGATAGGATTTTGGTTAGTTACAAGGATGGGTAGATAGGTGGATAGTGGAAAGGTTGGATGAGTGGATGGATGGTGGAAATGTTGGATGAGTGGATGGATGGTGGAAAGGTTGGATGAGTGGATGGATGGTGGAAAGGTTGGATGAGTGGATGGATGGTGGAAAGGTTGAATGAGTGGATGGATGGTGGATAGACAGGCGTGTGGATATGAAACTGTCCCCACACTATAACTACCAAAGATGATAAATACATAAGATATACAACTGAACGTGTATAATGAGTGAGGGAAAAAAATAAGAATCGTCCTCTTGGATTAATGTAGGTTTTTTTTCACTAAACGGTGCTTGAATTCTACTCAAGACAGTTTCGGAAATTCCCGATTTTCAACAGAAGCAAAGTATTCTGAATTGAACATTAGCACACACACAAGAAACATCACTCTTTTGCTGACCTCGGTAAAAAGGCTTGAGTCGTGTATCCTATTATTGACAATCGTTGTTACTACTATTTCATGTCAGAGAACACAACAACATAACCACCAAAACTTTCTTGACCCCAAAACTCGGGGAAATCCGGCAACTAGGAATTTTTACCTTTTTTTAGCGTGAGGACAATTTGGCCATGTTTATCTAAAGGGAAGTAAATAATGAATTCTTACGATAAGACGTATTGTGTGTATAAATAATGGGGAGAGGGGAGTTATTGCTTACACTCTTTACAAGAGTCCGTGTCACCGCAAAAATAGCGGAGCGAGTAGATTATACTTGTACTAATTATTTTTCCCCGACCCTAAAAGACCCATTTTGTCGGAGAGGGAAAGCTCACTAACAATAGCGGCAAGAATAACAAACAAACAACATTAATAAAATTAAAAACTCGACGACAAACTATAAAATAAGAGCTGCAGGAAGTTGTAGACCGAAAGGTAAAAAGGTGACTAAATTGAAAGGTAAAAAGTTTCAAATTGGACAAGACACAGGGACCTTGAACGTTTCGACTAAACCAGTCCTCAGCAAACAACTTACTATTTCTTTCTACCGAGACCTTTAAAATGTACTTTCGGTGTAAGGTTTATGCGTGATACACAAACTTTCGCCATTGATCCCTATTCAGTGACATCCTCTTTGCTTATTCTCTTTGATCCTCCCTTTTTTATAATTTCTGAAACTGCATCCTGCCACATTTTCTTTGGTCTACCACTAGGTAGTTTTTTTTCTGCGCAAACAACTTACAAGGCCCAAAAACATATAAAACAGAAAATCTGCTAAGAGGTCATACCAGTGATAAATAAAAGCAACGTCCGTCCAGTAGAAAAAGTTTCAAATGGGACAAGACGTAATGACCTTGAACGTTTCGACTAAACCCTTCCTCAGCAACAAATTACAAGGGACAAAAAACATATAAAACTGGAAATCTGCTAAGCAGTCATACCAGTGATGACTGAAAGCAACGTCCGTCCAGTAGAAGAAGAAACAAAACACGACAAAGAAGAAAGTGATGAGGGAAGAGAAGTTTGATTTAAGTTTGATTACTCACTGCATGTGTGTGACGCCGTGGGGAGTTCTGTCCCTTTGCCGTCTGTTTTTGAACCAGTTGCTGACTTGGGTCAGAGTGAGGCCAGTCTTCTTGGCCAGGTTTCTCTTTTCATCGGGCGTTGGATACCGGTTCTGTTTGTAGCAATCCTTGAGCGCCTGTCGGGACTTTTCCTTGAAACAGTAGATAGTCTCTTCGCCGTCCCAGATAGTTTTGGGCAAAGGGTACTTCCTACGGAGTCTGTATTTATCAACGGCTCCCAGCGGCCGGCCGCGAATTTTCTGAGCTTCCATGTAATGGGCTTTATACCACAGTTGCTGCAGAAGAGCGTGGTTCGAGGTGTCGAAAGTGTGGCTTTCTAGAATAGCGTACAGCTCCCGGTAGCTGCCTCTGTGGAAGGCAACAGTTGCTCTGGCCTTGAGGACTGCCTCGCTGCCTCGAAGCAATTCGTTCGGAGGCAGCGTCCACAAAAACCTGGCCAGTCTGTCGATGTCGTTTTTCTGTTGCAGCGCCTCGCACACACAGGCGACCTGTTCTGACGAGAACAAGTTCTTCCCATTCACGACATCGCCGTTTCCAGACACCGGAGACGACGGTTCTGATTTTGTGCTGAAGGTGTTGGAATCATTTATGTCTTTATTGTTATTGTTATTGTTGTTGTTGTTTTTACAACTGGTGCTGATGGTGGTGGTTGAGGTGGTGTCGATGCCTGGCATGGTGGTGCAGGGCTGTGATGTGTTGATGTTGTTGTCGACGCTTCCCAAACCCCCGTGACAACTGTTGATGTTGTTGTTGTTGTTGTTGGGACTGACCGTGGAACCCAGGACCTGACCACCGTACAGTCCTAAACTGTTATGGCTTCCGGCCATAGCGTCCAGTAGAGGGGAGTCTGGACCCGACAGGCAGGGAGGGCCGGTTCGAATCCCTACCGATTCCATCGAGATCTCACCTTGATCTAATCAAAGATGAATATAATGATTCTGAATTGATGCAAATTTGTCAATGTTGACAAAGATGTCAACACATGTTAGAATAAGCAAATTAATTTTAGACGAACTGATTGTAAAATGTATTGAAGTGGTCTAGATACTATTGGCATTTCCACTGTGGGAATAAAAACATTGAATTCCAATGAGGTCACGTGTCATCTATCAAACATTCCAGGAAAAGCAATAACAACAGATGTCAAACCCAATAAATGAAATCAGATTATCGTAATCAAAACACCGATCTTGTATGTAGGTCTATATCACAAAACATACCTATCATATCGATAACAAATTGAATCACTGAGAACTCCTGACATATCCATTTCATTCACGTGTCAACACAATCCTTGGATGTGAACATCTCGCCCTCAAACAGGACGTGAGAACTCAACAACGCTTAACACCTCAGTGATAAGAAATATCAGTGTTAACTTTTAGATAGCCGCTCTCACTTCGAAGACACATCTTCAATTTCAGACATCGTCATGCGATCCTATTTACACAGTCGCTTCAAAGAACGTCGCTTGATATTTGGCACCAGTAAGTAGGAATCCGGGCGTGGACCGTTAAATAGAGCAGAGCCGATGTTTGTCACTCACTCCCCGTCCTCACCCAGGTCAGACCAGTAACAATACAAACAGGGACATCACCTGCTTGAGGACACGAACCGCAAAGGGAGGCACCACGCTGATCTTGACTTTTGTCCTCTCCGGTTTCCCACAAGAGCCGGTGACGGCCGAGGGACAGCCTTTGATTCCTGATTGGCCCCGAGCTATCGCTCAACGGTTCCCGCCCCTCGCAGTAGGCGGGCTCTTCTCTCTGTGCCAGCGTCCCAAGGTTGTGATTTGACAGCACCCACGTTCGACTTGTCACAAATGTCAGTGAGCCAATGGCTCGCCAGGCAATCTTTCCCGTGGTGGGAGTTCCCGATCGTCTTGTCACAATGGCACACATCAAATTTACACATTGCTATTTGACGGACGAATTCATTGGCGAAAGGTCTCCCTCCATCTTGACAATGCGATTATCATCTCTATTTTATTCCCATCTGATTCAATTATTATTTATGTGTGTGTGTGTGTGTGTGTGTGTGTGTGTGTGTGTGTGTGAGTGTATGTGTGCGTGTGTTGTGTGTGTGTGTGATGTGTGTGTGTGTGTGTGTGTGTGTGTGTGTGTACGTGTGTGTGAGTTGAATGATGTGTGTGTGCGTGTGTGTGTTTGTTGAATGATGTGTGTGCTGCACATCCCTCGAAATAAAACAAATAAAAACGAAGAACCAATTGAATTGTTTTCATTTATTCTCAATGAGAAAAACGTTATTGGTGCTGTCAGTGTGTTTAGGGGGTTCCAACACAAACCTTTATACACCACGGTTCGAATCCACGTACAGCGATGACTTGGACAATCTCGACACCAGGACAAAAGATTTTGACAGACCATTTTTGTCACGTGACATGCTACGCTGCTCCATACCTTTTCACGGTTAAGGTCCGTGCCACAAAGAGTTGTCTCCTTTTTTTTTCTTACATTCTTTCTTCCTTTTCAGGCAGTCTATTTAGATGATGCGAAGCAGAGCTGTCTAGTTCTATTGTGGAATAGAGCCGAGGACACAAACGGGACATATAGACAAGTAGAGAAGGCAATTAGTCAACCTCGTATCGGGGGTTTGATTCACGGAGTCGCTAAGTGTTACGTTAGGATAAGAAGGACGGTGGGTTTTATTGAGGAGTCCTAAATAGGTATTCAGCTACAGGCGGCTTGTTAAGGGTTAATAACACGTATTGACGCAAAGCCTGGCAGGCAATTCCTCTTCTCCACACTCGATGATATTTGATTGATACTGTCTGAAGTAGACGAAGACGTGAAAAGATTTATCATTTCAATGAATGGCGTCTTTCAATGCGATGGAGCCATAATTCACACACAACTTATTGTCCACCTGTCATACGGGCATAGATCAGTCTCCGACAGATTTCACCTTGATGTACCGTTGCCGTTTAAATCACATTTTAAAAAAAAATCATCGTCTCTCGGTCTGACATGTATTTAAGAAAGAACAACATTAACTCCTTATCACAATTATTGCTAAATGCTACAAGACGTTCACAATAAACGGGACACTCATTATAATATGATGTGGAAAGGCCCGAAGTCCACCCTGATCTCCACCGAGACAAACTCTAGGCCAAGTCTCTGGTAGAGGCCACAGAAAGGTAACTGGTTGCTTCTCCCACCGGGACAAAATTTTTGGCCAAGTCTCTGGTAGAGGCCACAGAAAGGTAACTGGTTGCTTCTCCCACCGGGACAAAACTCTAGGCCAAGTCTCTGGTAGAGGCCACAGAAAGGTAAC
>JARBEQ010230929.1:0-12185 GCA_030265355.1 Tritonia tetraquetra
CCTGCTTCCCCCCCCCCCCCCCCCCTCCCCCAAGACACACACACCGTACCTATCCATCTGGCCACTGGCCACGCGACCCCTGCCAGATCCAATGACTACTGTGTGGCCAGTTTTTTTTTTAATTTGAAAGTGTTAATTGCCCTTATATATTCCAGTAGTTATAGTCGATTAGACTCGTGGGCACAATGGTGTCTATTTCTGTTCTAATCGTAGGAATGTGCTTTGTGATTTCAGATGTTCTGCTGTGATTTGTGGATGTGTTTCGACGTCGTTTAAAAAAAATCGAACGCCTTATTATCTATTTACGTGATATCATTGTTTTGACCATGATCCAAAATGAGAGGTATAGCTCTGCAGAATCGCTGTTTTGTTTTATTTTTGGTTGTTGAACAGTAGGATACAATCTAATGTGAATGATAATTGCGCACCGAGCATAATTGGCTAAGCAACGCGTCCTATCTATGGCTCAGAACTATAAATAATACAGAAGCGCTAATGAGGTTATTTTCCTTTTACGTTGTTTTTTGTTTACGTCAAACAACATGGCGGGGGTAATAAAATCACATCGTTTATTGCAAGTGCTGTGCGGAACATGCCAACTTGAGTTTGTTGCCTTTTTTTTCAATATTGTAAAGAGTAACCAAGGGACGCCGCCATCTTGTTTGACGTAAACAATACATTTTTAGTGCCATCTTTTTTTTTGGCCTTTGCCATATCTGCATACCTTATCATTTGTGATCCACAGTCCGTGTCTTGTTGTTCTAGATGCTTAGGACTAAAAATACAGAAACGTACAGAGGGTTATTGAACCTTACGGTACAGTGTGAATAGGAACATTTCACACCGAACGTAATAAAGAGTGCAACGCTTCCCATGCATATCCTTCCACTATTCAGTAACCTTTCTACCACATGCAACTAATGAAGCCAGCAAGTTAAAGATGTATGCAATATTAATACTGGAAGCATGCGATATGAAAAAAATACTGCGCGATTACGATTTGATAGAACATAGGCTGTCATCTTGAATGTGTCAGCAAAGAAAAATACCGCACAGTTATGGGTGATTGCATATTATACACTAATAACTTGTGTTGGGTCATAGTGGGCTGATCACCTGATTGGCTTAATATATATCTTCGATCCAAAGTAAATCCGCCTTATAGAGCGGGCCCTACACTGTAATGGTAACAGGGAACTGGATAAGGAAGAAGAAAGAAGCCTATGTTAGGACACCGTCCTTTTAATAGTATTAGCGAAGCCACATTTAGATTTAATTATTGTTTCTCGCACCTATCGTGTTTAATAGTTGCAGCAAGTTGTATTCCTTTCGCCCCGGAAGTGTCGCGCACAAAGTTTCATTGCGGCCTTGAAAAATAAATTAAATTGAATCTCCTGTTGTCCTGTATTTCTCGGATTCTCACTTTGGTGAACATTTTTACAGCCCACATTTCCTCAACCTATCATAATACGCGTTTGCATATCCATGTATCTATCTGTTTGCAGTGGCGGTGAGTGGCGAGGGGCTGCAGGGCTAAGCCCTCCTCCTCCTCCCTACTTCCGACACGTGGTTTATACCAAAAGCACACTACAAGCAAAAGGTAAACCGGGGAAATCGGGGAAAATAAAGAAACTTTTTCCAGGCAGGGGAAAACTCAGGGAATTTTATCTGGTGAAAAAAAATCAGGAAAATATCAAGGGACAATTTTCACTGACAACTACCAATCTAATTTGGGCAAGAGGACATGTCGAAATTCAGTTTATGATGATTCAAGCAAAACATATTTCTGAGAAGAACTATTGTTCACAAATGGCTGCTCATAGAGAGCCTGGAGTATTCCAAAAATGCATTATTTTGCATCAAATTTTCAAAAAAAAAATTTCTGAAACTGTGTTTTAAAAAATTCCCACCTGTTTTTTAGTTATATGATAACTGACAGCCTAAACTCTTGGGGTAACATCCACTGCCCCGGTTTGGAGATATTTCCCTTCCCCGATTTTTCCACGTAGCTTCGTACTCATCCTAACCTCACGCCGAAAGGTACTAAAGGCCATTGATAAAGAAAGAAGGAACGCATCCTTCACCATCCTGCTGGAATTGATTCTGTTGACCATCACGTGATTCAAATAATTGAACCTTGGATTTGTTTGCGATTAAATTGATCAGTTATTGAAATCACGTGCGTTGTTATTTGGTTCCCTTAAAAGTCTTTTCAAAAAGCGTTTCTAAGTCACACTGGGGATCAGGGTAAAAAAAAACCACAATTATCATGGAAAATCAGGGGAAATTCAGGGAATTTGGGGGGGGGGGGAGAGTTTGTGGAACCTTGAAAGTGATTGTAACAGGATGATCATTTTCTATTCAACTCCTTACTTAGCTCCTCTCGCCTCTCAAACCACGCTCCGCTACTGTCTGTCTGTTTTTAGTGTCAGAGCTTGTGTTTGGGAACTTCTGTTGCGGGTGTTTATTACTCGTAAGTCATCTAATCAATTAACATAACCCCACATCTCTTTATCTCTCCATCTGGCTATCTATCGATTATTCTCACTAATTTGTATCTGCCTATCCAATAAATCTATTTATTAACCTACCAATAAAATGCCTGTCTTTCTATCGTTAAGACTATTTTTGTATGAGATATATTTACCTCCCGACCGATTTCCAATGTTGTCAAAAAAAGATAAATTTATTTCTAATTGTAATGCTTCATCGCATTATCTAGGGATATATCCTGTTTCTATGTCCGTCTCTCGCTGTTTGTTATTGTTGTTCCGCCAAGGATAAGTTGGTCTCTCTTCGATTGGAGTTTGATTTTACATCAGTGGGCGGTGTCGGACGATATGAGCGCACGAATGCGTTGACTAATGAACCACTTTTTGGGGGGTGGCTAATTCGCTCAGTTGGTTAGAGTGTGGCCTCTGTCTCCGGCTAGGCGGTGTTGTCGTACGCCGCGGTGTTGGTTCGATTCCTACTGTCGACATTCCATTTTCTTCTATGGCTATTTTTCTGTGTTTTTCTGGCACTTTAACATTTTCGAACCTTGCTTGATACTTTTCTTGTGTCTGCTCCCCTTCAATTAATGTATTTGTCATCCATAGCGCACGTTACCGCCAAGCAGTTTTGTGTCCAGCATCGAGTTCAGCATTGCTGAACATTGCTGGAGTCCCACTTCAGGCATTTTCGTTTTTTTCCTAGTCCAAGAATCTTTACTCCAGTTGTCCCATTCAACACAGGCGTTTAAATGGGTACTTCCCTACCAATTATCACGTGACATAGCTACTCAAGATAATAAAAACCTCAATATGAAAATTAAAATGAAGCCAAATTCGGGCGATCTCCGTCAGTTCTGAACATCAACCCAAAACTCTGGTTTTGACACTTTCGAATAAAAAGTCCGAAGACGAAATATTATCATCTATAGAAAATCATTTACATTCTCAATTTAAACGAATAAAGGTGGATTTCTCTGGAATTTCTCATCCGTCAAAAATTGGATCGCTTCCCTGATAATATGCTCTTCAATGGAAATTAACTTCGCACGCGAAATTCGGTTGAAAGGAAATCCACCTTAAACGCGCACCCACATTTCGCAGGCGAATTCGCATCCGTCCAAAATTGGCTCTATTCCTATTTTTTGTTGTTGCAATAATCATTCCTTTCACCCGAATTTCGCAACCCATGTAGACTATGTTTTAGTGAAGAAGAGGGGAAACGATTTTTTTTTATGGATGTGAATTTCGCATGCAAAATTCGGGGTGTTAGGAATGCGCCTTTAGTCTTACGTTGAGTTCATGTGAAAGAGGGTGGGATTGTCGGGGTATTTTGTTTAGGAATTCGTGGACACAAAAGGCAACGATTTTCTCATAGACGATTAAACGTATTTCGTTGAGATTGTGCACGCAATCATAAAATGTATGTAGTCTCGCGTTTGCCTTTCTTTCAAAGCGGCGAATTTCCTTTCACAGTTCCCATTAATGTGACCCTGAACATAATGAGATTATTCATTACAGTAACGACACTTGAACTTGTAAAAAGTGTGGAATGTTACAAGGCGGGAAAACAACTCACCTATCACATGATGTGAAAATAAAAACAGGGGGTTAAGAACCAGCATTCCTAATTTCAGCAAAACTGAACTGGGCCGCGGCATGGTCGAGTGGTCGAGTACCTTCAACAGAACCGGGTTCGAGTCCAGGCTCGTACCATGCACTGGAACAGATCTGGGAAACCTGTTTTATTCCGCATCCAATGACGCACACGGTGTGCGTGGTAAGCGTGACTGCGATGCCTTCGATCTTTTAAAAGTAACAATAATATTGGGGACTGAGCACTCTTGCTGTTTTTATATGCGTAAATTAACGAAATCATAAATGATCATTAATTTCAAAAGGGGGCGGGGGGGGGGGGGGTTTGTGACGTGGCTAGCAGTCAAGATTTTCGACATGACAAGTTTTATTAACACATTTCTACCGGGCGACAATAATTCTTGCATCCCGTCGATAACTGGCCGACCGGGCGACGAGATTCTCGAAAATTAACAGACCGTTATTGAGATAAAACGTGATTTCTGAACGGACTATAAGATCCCTTCTGATCTTTGGGTTTTCTCATGGTGTAGCGGTCAACGCTATCGCTGCGTGAGCAGAAGGTACTGGGTTCAAATCACGGCGGTGACGTTGGGATTATTTCCTTTGAACATTCTCGAGTTTTAAGGCTCTGACCCTGATGATTCCAATGGAATCAAGTCCTATCGGAGATGGACTATAATTCGAAGGTTCCGCCTTTGATATGACCTGAAATGTGTTGCAAAGGGCATACAAATAACAACTTTAGCTTTAATTGAACCCCCAACTTAAGCCTCTTGTCCACAGCCCCCGTTCCACTCCGTTCATCACTTTAACCGAACCCCCAACTTAAGCCTCTTGTCCACAGCCTCCGCTCCACTCCGTTCATCACTTTAACTGAACCCCCAACTTAAGCCTCTTGTCCACAGCCTCCTCTCCACTCCGTTCATCACTTTAACTGAACCCCCAACTTAAGCCTCTTGCCCACAGCCTGCTCTCCACTCCGTTCATCACTTTAACTGAACCCCCAACTTAAGCCTCTTGTCCACAGCTTCCGTTCCACTCCGTTCATCACAAAATGCTGATGAAAGCGTTGAACATTACGTGTCACTACTTAAGGGTGGGGGCTACACCCTGGCACTAAAATTGTTATTTATTTATTGATTGATCGAGCCCCATTAATACCACAGAGCCCTGTGTTCAGCCATGAAAGGTAAACAAGATACTTGCCATAAATGCAAGCGCCCCGACCACCAAACACGACTGAACACAGAGCCGAAAACTCATCGGGTCAGAGAGGTTCAGACAAGCAGGTGATCAGCCCACTGTGTCCACAACTTTTTACTGACACCATGAACAATGCACTGATCACTATTAATCAAAGACGGGCCAATGAACAAATCAATGTAGCCCTTGTGGGTACCCCCTCATCTATTGATAAAAACTGGCAATGATTGTTATTTTCTACCCGCCAAATGACCCAATACACTTCATGCATAACTGTTGTGAAAAGTTATTTTGAAAGATGGTCTTTTGTGGTGAGAAAGAAATTGTTTCCATGATTACAGTGAGTGGCCATCTTGAATTTCGTTTACATAATCAACCATAACTGAAAAGTTGCAGTGATCATTTTCAAACATATGAACAGCATTTTTATACAGATAATCTGCTGTCTATTTAGGTACAACAAATTATGGTGGTCTGATCACCTGCTTGCCTTAAATACCGGATCCAGAGTTTTTCCAGCCCTGTGTTCAGCAATGCTGGACATGGAGCTGGTCGCAACGCTGCTTAGCGGTATTATGCGGTTTGGATAACACAACAAAACAAAACGAAATTGTGATGATTATTTTTTTCCATTTGTGTGGCTTTTTATGATTTTAAAAATATTTTAGTAGTAGAATTTTAGAATAATTGTAAATCAAAATTTTAACATTCAGGATCCATAACGCAAAAATGAATCATTTTTCAAAAACTTAATGTATTTTGTTCAATTAATATTTTGTGAAATTTTATTGGAGACCTGTTGAAAATGTTTTGAGAAAAACGCGAAAAACGAGAAAAAAATTGAAAAGAAATTAGATAGAGGTAAGCCCCTAAAAAGTAAATTTTACTCTTGAAATCATCCAATTTCAGCCCTTTATATCATTAGATGCCAATGTATCTAAAATAAGCAATGACTATACGATGCCAATGTGACCAATCAGTGAGAAGCGGAGCGGTGAGAGGACCGAAGCCGTGGATAACAAACGTAGTGAGACATGATGTTCAACGCCTTCATCAGCATTTTGTGATGAATAGAGCGGGTGCTTTAGACAAGCGACCTTAGACAGGGCAAACCTATTTCAACATAACCCTACCCAAACAAATCATATTAATACCTCATACACTCATCTCATATCTTATCGTAACAAGGAAGGATGGAAAATGTGAAAGTTTCATAAAAATTAGTCTCAGAAGAAGAAAAGTGGTATGTCGACAGTCGGGATCGAACCCACACCAACGAACAACAACACCGCCTAGCAGAGTCAGACACTCTACCAATTGAGCTAATCCGCCACGTTATTCTGATTCTTTACTACTGTCGTGTGACAGCATCAGATCGAAGGGTAAGAGCTCAAGTGATTATTGAATCGAAACAATAAGAATGATTTTTTTTTTAGATTAAAGAACCACCAGCAATCTTTTTAACCATGTGTCATCTACTTATGGAATAAATTACCAGCTGATGCGGTCATTCCTACAAGCGTACAAGGATTCAAAGACAGCCGTGACTTTACAGTCATTCCTTGTTAATTTTTAATCTAATTTAATTCATTTTTATTCTTTTATTTTTTAAATTTTTTAAATTTTATTTTACTATTATGATATGAACGTATTCACTGTCTGTTGTGTTCTGTCACTGTGAATGAACTTGCAAACAATAATTTGCGAAAATACACCAGAGGTGGACTGCAAATCACTGGAGGAAGAAGAAGAAGAAAAGAAAAAGACGATACAGTAACAATATTGGACACTTGTATAGCGCAGCCTATCCCCTAGGAAGGAGGCTCTCTGCGCATTATCATACATGTTCTGACTGCGAATGGATACTTTGTCATTGTCTGTAAGAAAAATGCAAACTATTACTTAATGCAATTCAATAAGATAAGCCCCTATAATATTGAAGGTATATCTATAGTCAAAACAATTAATTTGAATGAGCCCCTACCTTTGAGATAATGTTGTAGGTGTAACTATTGCCAAGCCAAACGTTTGTAGTGTTCACCAATAAGTGTGTAGGTAGACTGACAAGTTCGGTGAGTAAACGTTTCTTATACTGTTGTGACAGAATTGGTGATGATATGAATATTTATGAGCACAATCAACCAACAAACCCAGATAAAATATTTTCTATAGAATATGACACCGAGTCTTTGAGGCAGGACACACGCAAAGATATTCCTGACAGTCACATAAAAACTGTTTGAATGAATCAAATTTACGACAAGAGTCCCAAACTATTTACATCGCTATCAATGCCGATTAATTCTACACGTAACCAGAGCGCCCTATTGGTATTATCACAAATACGCGAGGTTTTTATAGAATCTGTCCGTTTTAGATTTCCTTTCGAGCATACGATCAGATTCTGTAACGCATTATGATCACAAATTTATGATGTTGCATGAATAAAATCACCGACAATTATTTCCGAAATATTTCGATTTGATATTTGGGTGTCGACCTCCTTGTATATGTTAATGGCACTTGATGATGTATGGCGGTGTTTCTATCAAAGAAAATCAGTTCAATGGTTTACTTACTGTAGTAAAAAATGTTGAGGTTTTACGTGTATCTAGTCTTGTAGCCACCTGTTGAGGCAAATCGATACATTAGATTTATTGCATTCTATTCTATTCGTAAGGCATTCAATTCATTCTATTCGTTTCAACCATTCAAAGTGTGAGAGAAACGAGGAGTGTCTGCATTTCATACCATTCAGTGGATTACGTAGAGAAAGTGCGTGTGGCATATTATGCTTTGAAGTTATTGATATCACGCTGTATAAATACACGCGTATTTCCATTTGATGTGTTTCTTGTTTACTTCCAATGCAAAAATAATTGGCAGACTAACGTTTTCCTATAACATAACACTTGTCTTGGAAGATATACAATGAGTTTTTTCTGTTAGGTTTCGTATCATATAAATATAACATAAATGGTGTAGACTATCCGGATTCTCTTGTATTTGTAGCGGGACACATATTGGAAAGTATTTTATTTGCATTAGAATAACGATATCATACTTAGCAATGTTATTACAAAACACAACTTGACCAAGACTGGTTCGGGGTTGATTACATAATTTCACAAACACTCCGCGCTACGCCGGGTGCCCAGCTAGTATAATATGTGTCGTATATAAAACAAAGCTGAAAGGAGAGGTTAATAAACCTGTTTGTAAGACCTGGCATCGTGTAAGAATTAATTTGAAACTCTGTGTGACAAGAAAAGAACGTTGTGTGGGTCTCATATGGTGGTTACACACTTGAACATTTTTTGGCGAACCAGCAAACCGGGAGGCTACGACTTACAAAATACTAAGTTGTGGACATGGTTTTCGGGCAGTTCGTCTCTTTTAGAACCCCGAACAAGACGAACAACCCAAAAAAACACATCCACATCTTGTAAGTTGTAGCCTCCTGGTTAGCTGCGTTCCCCGGAAAATGTTCAAGTGTGTATCCACCATCAGATAGAAATTAGTACAAGGAAGGACAAACATGAAACATTGATAAACATGTTGGGTTTGAGATACTTTCACTGATGGCAAGGAGAAGCAGGAGCCTTGAGGTTGTTTGGAGAGGTGAAAAGAAGAGAGGAGAATTTTGTCGGAAAAAGAATTAGAATTGGAACAACCAGGAACAACGAATGGAGAGAGACCAAAATGGAAATGGATGGACAGGATACATGTAGATCTTATAGACGTTGATGAAGATGACGTTACCGAGCGGAGTTGGAGGGATGACGTTCATTGTGGCAACCGTCCTTCCGGTAGAACAAGTAGAAATTGGAAGATGCATTAGCGACCAATGGTTGCCTGTCTAGTTCATGGTACACCACCGAGTTATCTGTGTACGGGCCATCTCGAAAACTTCGCACATCTCAATAGAGATAGAGCTCGAGAGCAAAATCTACAAAACGTATTATCATACTAGACACTAATCACGATCATTGTAGCTTGACCACGCTGACCGGTTCAGCGTGCTAACCGTTCGACCACCGGCGGATCCAACACTATTAGCCCATTGCGTCAATTATGTGTTTAACCTTCTTAATAATGATAATAATAATAATAATAATAATAATAATAATAATAATAATAATAAATAATAATAATAATAATAATAATAATAACTTTATTTCATCCAAAAGGAATTTTTTACAAAGACGTGTGTAACGACTAAACTTTCTTTCTTCTTTCTTTATCAATAACCTTTTAGTACCTTTCGGTGTAAGGTTTATGCATGATACACAAACTTTCGCCATTGATCCCTATTCAGTGACATCCTCCCTGCCTCCACAAGCCCAAATCCCCTCTTTTTTATTATTTCTGAAACTGCATCCCGCCACACTTTCTTTGGTCTCCCTCTAGGTAGCTTCTCCCGCTGTTTACACTCCAGTATTTGTTTAGGAATTCCGCTATCTTTCACTCCGCCTACGTGTCCAAACCATCTCAACCGACCTTTATCTACCTTCACTTCCAGACTCTCAGTCTCCACCTCTTCCCCAATCCCAGCATTTCCAATTCCATCTCTCCCTGTTTTGCCCACCGATCTTCGCAGGAATTCCACCTCTGCTGCCCGTAGTTTGCTTTCATCTCCACTGTCCAGCGTCCACGACTCACCTCCATATACCAAAGTTGGGCAATAAACCGAGTTAAAAACCGACATTTCCGTTTTGGTTGTTAGCTCTTTCCTGCCAATAAAAGAATTTCCGAGTTGACTATACACCTCCGTCGCCTTGCCGACTCTCCGACCCATTTCTTCTTTCAGACTACCATTTGACTTGATCATTACACCTAGGCACCTACAGCTATCAACCTGTTCCAATACCTCTCCCTCCAGTTTGATTTCATGTCTATTTGGTTCTCTACTAATTAGCACAGTCTTCGCTTTCTTTGTATTTATCTTCAGACCTCTTTTATGTAACTCCCTGTCGAGCATATTTAGGTTGTGCTGCAGATCCTGCTGAGTTCCTCCAAACATCACTAAGTCATCCGCAAACGCTAACATTATTAGCTGAATTGGTTTTAGTTTCCACATTCCCACCTTCAAGGGCCTCATACCCCTGCATTGCCTTGATACCGAATCCATTAGTATCATAAACAACAATGGACTAAGAATACAACCTTGTCTAACGCCTACGTCTATTTTAAACTCCATTGTTGTTTTACCTGAAATCTGGACAGCACTTTTAGGACTAACATAAAATGATTTTATTGCTTCTACCAATTTGTCATTGACATCATGCTCCTCCAGGGCCCTCCACAACTCTTTCCTATTCACAGAATCAAATGCCCCCTGTAGGTCAATAAAGCAAGCATGAACTTTTTTACCATATCCATATGCTGTTTCACTCAATTGCCCGAGCGTATGGATATGGTCCTGTACGCCTCCTCCCGGTCCAAATCCACCTTGATACTCTAAAAGTTTATCCTCCACTCCATTCCCGAGCCTACCCTCCAAGATCCTAGCATAAAGTTTTCCTGGTACACTTAGTAAAGATATCCCTCCACAGCCTCCACATTGCATTGTGGATCCACTCTCATGAACAGGTATCACTGCGCTCACCTTCCAGTCTTCCGGCACCATTTCAGCCCCACAAGCCGCCCGGCATAACTCAAGCACCACCTCATCTGCCTCTACACTTTGGCCAACTATCATTTCTGGGTAAATTCCATCTGCACCTGGGGCTTTCCCAACTTTCAATTTCCTCTTTGCACTTACCAGTTCTGCCACCGCTATCTCTCCTTCGTTATTAGTATTATCAATTTCATTTGGACTGCCACTGCTACCTATGCTGTTGCTCTCTGAACTTTCTATATTAGCCAAGTTGGTTGGGTTATGTAGACTTTCAAAATATTCTCTCCACACTTCTAATATTTCATCATCATTTTTAACCACATCTCCTTGTTTATTCTTAACATGTTTTACTGGACACTGATTTCCTCGTCTACACCTCTTTACAGCTCCCCAAAACAGCCTCTGGCTCTCTCTGAAACTCTCCCCCAACGTTTCTCCAAACCCCTCCCACTGCTGCCGCCTGGATTTCCCAACTCCATCCTTAGCTTCCCTCCCCTTTAGTCTATAGGCTTCATTGTCTTCACTACTTTTAGTTGCCAAGTACTTAATCCATGCGTCTTTTCTCTCTCTGACTTTTTGTTCCACCACATCATTCCACCAAGCAGTCCTTTCATTATTGCCCCCCAATCCCACAACTTTTCTTCCACAGGCTCCACGTGCACCTTCAGTAATTGCTTTCTTATATATTGACCAGATACTCTCCACATCCTCCATATTTACTTCTGTTTCTCTATCTTCAATTTTTTGTTTAATTAAGTTTTGAAAAGTGCTTTTGGTATTTATATCTCTCAATGCCTCCATTCTTATCTTATATCTCCCTTGTTCTTTCTGTTTTTTAGGCCTGGGTTCAAGAGCCAAGCTGAATTTCCCTACCACCAGAAAGCGATCACCGTACACCTCTGCTCCTCTCTCCACTCTGACACCACTGGTACTATAAAACAAATGGCCACTGACCATTATGCAATCCACTACTGACTTTTCACTCCCATCCTCTGAAACTCTGGTCCATCCATGAATATCCCTGTGCTTGAAGAAGGTGTTTGCTATTTTAAGGTTATTTCGGACGCAGAAATCCTGCAACACTTCCCCACTAGCACTCTCTGCACCTTCACCCTCCCTACCTATTGCTCCAAAACACCCCCCACGCCTACCGCCCACCCTAGCACCTAGATCACCCAATACCACCATTTCCCGGCCTCGTCTGGTGTTATCAGTGGCTATTTGTAACTGGTGGTAAAAGTCTTCTTTTTCTTCCTTTGATGCATCTTCGTTTG